>PVJH01002348.1:0-171530 GCA_004026705.1 Nesogale talazaci | reverse complement strand
AAAAATAAAGCGACTCACTGCTATTGAGTCGATAGAGTAGAACTGTCCTTGTGGGTTTCCAGGACTTAGACGCTTTCTGGTAGAGGAAAGCCTCATCTTTCCCCAAGGAATGGTTGATGGTTTTGAACTGCTGATCTGGAGGTTGGCAACACAAAATGTAACCTACCAAAGTTCATAGCACATGAAAAAAAAATGTAAACTAATTCTTGAGTTGTCTTAAATTCATTGCCATAAAATCTTTTTTTAACTCAAAGCAACCCTACTGAGGGTTTCTGAGCTGTAAATTTTTTTTTTGGGGGGGGGGTGCATCGCTGCTCTCAGGTGGTGGGAGTAGGAGGCCCAGCCTTTGCTCCGTGGAGCTGGAATTGACCCTCCATCCCAGTGGGCCGCAGTCCCAGGCACAATCACTACGCCCCCGGGGCTCAGCCCTTGGAGCTGTAAATCTTGATGGGAGCAGATGGTCTCATCTTTTTTCCAAGGAGCAGCTAGTGGATTTGAACCAAAGAGCTGTTAGATATCTTGGGAATAGAAAGGTACCTCTTTCCTTGGCTCCACGCAAAATAGAATTTAAGCTGAAACCTGGTTTGTGATCCAAACAAGTTTTATGAAAATTAAAAGAAGTTTCAGGTTTACATCGGCAACCAGGAAATCCCTCATCCCCATCTGCCAGCTAGAAAAACGGCTCGAGAGAGAGATGCGGTTGGCTCTGGGCCGCATTCTGGTGTCCTACATCATAAGGCAGCCGATGGGAAAAAGCCCTTTCGAAGCACAAACTTAGCAGTTTTTAATTCTCCCGCAGGGAGGTATGGTTTACAACCCTAGTCGACCCAATTGGCCAAACTAAGTTCACATGACCCAGGTGAACCAATCCAATTGTAGCATTGCTGGTTGGAAACCTGGATCTTTAAGCATGCGCAGTATGCCATTGTTTTTCACCTCTAATGGAAGCTCCCTTTGCTGCTCTAGCTACCTATCAGATCTTGGTTGACAATCCAATGTATATCCTCCACAAACAAAAAGTTACAAAGTTTTATGTATCCATTACAGCTGATGAAACTTAAAATATAGTGGCTGTGACCCATATCTTAGATGGCAGATGCTAGCAAAAGTCTCCTATCTCCAAAATACATCTCTCAAATGTTGTAATCCGAAAACCAGTGCTTTGTGCCCTTATCCATCTACTGCCATCAAGTTCATTCCACCTTATAAGAACCCAATTTTCCAATACTATAATTTTTTTCCCAATGATTTTATTAGGGCCTCTTGCAACTCTTCTAACATTCAATACATCATTTGTATCAAACATATTTGTACACATATTGCTATATTCATTTCCAAATATTTTCCAATTGAGCCCTTCGTATAAGCTCCTCTTCCCCCACCCCCTTTTTTTTAAGAATCACTTTATTGGGGTCTCATACAACTACCATCATGATCCATACATACATCAATTGTATGCAGGCCACATTTGCACACTTGTTGACATCTTCACTCTCAAAACATCCTCCCTCACTTAGGCCCCCAGTTCCAGCTCCCCTTATATTCCTTCCCATCTCCCGCCCCTGAACCTTTAATAATTTACAAATTGTTGTTGATTTTTCATATCATACTTTGTCTGATGTGTCTCTTCACTCATTTCCCTGTTGACCGTGCCCCAGAGAAGAGGTTATATGTAGATCCCCAAAATTGGTTCCTCCTTTCTACTCCACCATCCCTCCACCCTCCCAGTATCCCCATTCCCATCACTAGTTCTGAGGGAACCTCTATCCTAAATCTCCCATGTTTCTAACTCCAGTGTACATCCCCTGTTCTAGCCGAACTTTTCTGGTAGAACTGGGAGCATGATAGTGGGTGGGAGGAAGCATTTGAGAACTAGAGGAAAGTTGCATATTTCATTGTTACTACACTATACTTTAACTGGCTCATCTCCTCCCTGCAACCCCTCTGTAAGAGGGTGTCGCTTCACCTATTGATGGGCTTTGGATCCCCAATCTGTACTTCCCCTCATTTATAATGATATAATTTTAGTTCTTTGATACCTGGCACCAGTTCCCTTCAACACCTCATACTCACACAGTGTGTTAGTCCAGGTAGACTAGAGAAACAAAATTCATAGACATGCATATGGATATAAGGGTACGGTTTATATACAAGAGGAATAGGAAGACATTAAGAAAACATCCCAACCCAGTCCAGTTCAAAGTCACAATACAATACTAGCCCATATGCCCAATATCAGTCTATAAAGTCTCCTTCTCACTCACGAAGTCACAGGCTAATGGGTGCAGAATCCCGGTGCCGGCAGGGGTCTCCCCATGGCTCCTCGCTTCCAGGACTCAGGTTCCATCAAAGCATCCAATAATGGTAGAGACAACTCAGCGCTGGCAGGGCTCTCCACGTGGCTTCTCCAGCTTCAGAGGTCTGGTTCTATCAGGGCAAAGCCGTGTGGCTTCTCCTCTGGCTCCTGCAGCTCCTGGGACACTGCCATCTTGTCTTGTCTGTAGTTCATTGTCTCTGAGACTAACTCCCAACAACTGGGGAGATAGCTTCTCATCTCCACAAGGGAAACATCGTGAGATTTCTCAGAAGTCCCAGGAGAAAGCCATGCCCACACGGAGGCCTCATTGACTACTCAATGGCTAGCTCCAGATTAACAGGCTGGACTCCACCCCTACATCTCAATCATGAAATTAACATAAGCACATGACCGCCACACACTTCCATGTGGGCTTTATTGCTTCTGAGCTGGATGGCCACTTGTTTACGCAAACCTTTTTAAGACCCCAGACACTATATCTTTTGATAGCGGAGAACCATCAGCTTTCTCCAACACATTTGTTTATGTACACATTTGTTGTAAGCGATCATTTCAGGAAAGTAAACATGCAATGTTATATTTTTTAGTTCTTGAAGCCTGATTACTGATAAATTTGACACCTCATGGTCCCACAAGCTGGTGTGCTTCATCCATGTGGGCTTTGTTGCTTCTGAGTTAGATGGCCACTTGTTTACTTTCAAGCCTTTAAGACCCCAGACGCTACATCTCTTGATATCCAGGCACTATCAGCTTTCTTCACCACATTTGCTTATGTACTCCTTTGTCTTCAGTGATCGTGTCGGGAAGATTAGCATCATGGAATGCCAATTTTATAGAGCAAAATGTTCTTGCACTGAGGAAGTACTTGATTGGAGGTCCAATTCCCATCTGCTGTCCTACTACTAACCTTTAAGTATATTATCATTGACCTATTTCCCCTTCATCATATAAATATATGCACCTATGTACATGCTTATATTTAAACCTCTAAAATTGTCCTTTACCCCCCCAGTTCTTTCCTCTATTTCCTTTTTTCTTTCATGCTCAGCCTCCATTTGAGTTTCAGTATTTCCTCTCTCGGACCTCTCACACTCACCTTATCACTGGTTTTGAATCAATTGTTAAACCTTTATCCCTGGGCTGGTCAACACCACCTCCTTTCCCCTTCTGCCCTTCCCTTAAGTCCCCCACACCACACACACACACACACACACACACACATATACACACACACAACCATCATTCCCATCAGTTTCGCCTTCAGACTGTTTGTCAAGCCTCTTATCTAGATAGACCTGCAGAGAAAACAATATATACAAAAAAGTCATCCTAAAATGAAGCAATGATAACAACAACAAAACCTCCATTGTCCTATATATATATGTAATATAATAACAATACAAAAATCTATAAATAGTACAAGGTCTGTTCATTGATCTCCAGGAGTGTCCCCTGGTGGGGTCAAGTGGGGTGACACACCCTGGCCCCAAAGTATATCCTTGGCACTCCCTAAGGAACTTCATGCTCTGTTGCACACCCTTAGTGTTTTGCCATGGTGTGATTGTGTCAGACAGGGTATAATCCTAACCCTGTTTCTCCATTGTTTCCCCCAAAAGGCCTTAGGTCAGCAGGTGTAGCCAAATTTCATAGGGGTGCTGGCCATATAGTCCTCTTTGTGCATCAGTTCTAGGTGGAAACATTGTCCTGAAGACTCGGAGGGCCAGGATGCACTCCATTCTCTCTTCCTCCCCCTTCATTTGTTTTCATGTGCTCTGGTTAGGCATCTCTCACTCTCCAAGTTGCAGCTTCAGTGCTGACCTCCAAGGTAAACTCCCCTGGTAGAGAGGTCACTGCTCCTGTAGTTGAGATTGGAGTTGTGTGCTCAGACACTTCCACTGGTTCCCGTCACACTGCGTTCACATCCTGGGTCACCGGGTTTAAGTTTGGTCCCTCTTTCCCTGTGGAGATATGAACAATATGCTCCCCTTGGGTGGGTCAGTACCCCATTCCCTCTCTACACATCACTATCTGCCCCACCCCCTCCCCCCATCCCCCGTTCCAGATAGTTACCATATGTAGCCCTGGATTTGAATACTATAATTTTTTATGGAAACAGGTAACCACTTCCTTCTCCCAAAGAGTGTCCAGTGTGTTTGAACCCCTGACCTTAAACTTTGTGCCAGATTGCCCTCAGCATTCAGACAAACACTTAATGCATTAGATTTCATTTTCATGGCCTTTGAAGGAGTGCTGGTGGCTTAGTGAATTACCTGTTGGGCCGTTAACTACCAACTCAGTAGTTTGAATCCACCAACTTTCCTAGGGGGATAACAGAGATTTACTACTACCATAAAAATGTACAGCCTTGGAACCCCAAAAAGATCGTTCACTCTGTCCTGTAGGGCCACGATGAATCAGGATGGGCTCCAGGGCAGGGCGTTTGGTTTCGTTTGGTTTCCTGGGTGGACTCCTGGCGGCTCCTTCACCTACCTGTCCTTCCATTGCTCTCTGACATCCCATGTTTTTTTTAGGCAGGTCTCTTGCTGCTGATAAAATGGGTTAAGCACCAGGTTGCTAACTGCACGTTTGGCAGTTCAAACCCACCAGCCACTCATTGTTCTCATAAAAATAGAGTCTCAGAAACCCTGAGAAGCAGTTCTACACTGTGCTGTGGGGTTGCTGTTGAAATAGACAAGCTTGTGACGCCCTATTTCTTTAATTGACCCCAGGACCACAGGAAACTATCACAAAAGCCTGAGCCTCCTCAGCCTCCTGACTCCCACAGGCTTCCTCCTCACTGGTTTGCACAGAGCTTGTTCAGCCCAAGGTAATTGGTGTTTTAGCTTCACCATGGAATGCAGGCTTGGAATTGCCCTTAAGCCAATTGTGTAAACTACCCCTTTCCATAACAGAGAGAAACAACCTTTCCTCCCACACAGAGACACTGGGATCATAAAACAAGGTGCCCAAGACTTTACTTAAATAGATTTTTATTTGACTTCTGTCAATACTGCTTACTTAGTGACATAAGTATTGTTAACTTGCTCTTTTGCTTTCTGTATTCCGCTTTCTCCCTAAATTATACAAAATGTTGACCAATCCCCCACTGCAGTGTGGTGGACTGTTCCATTTCAGTTTCCCTCTGCAGTCAAGGCTAGTCTGACAAAATAAAGACTTCCCATCATTGACATTGTATGCTAAACACACGCTGCTAAGGCAGATGAATACAAGATCTTCATTTACTCAAACCCATAACACTGTTAGAACTGACTCCATGGCAGTGGGTTTGGTGGTTTGGTTGAGTGTTGGCAAGCAGTTTGTATTCACCTACTAATTAAGAGTTAGCCATTTTCATTCACCTCACCCGTGGTACTGCTGTAGAAAGGCCTAGTGATCTATTTCTAAAAGAATTACAGCCTAGAAAACCCCCCTGAGGCAGTTCTACTCGAACACATACGAGATCTCCTTGAGTTGGAATGAATGGGATTGACCCAATGGAAATAGGTTTTATTTTTAGAGATGGCAATGTTCCAATTTACCTTTTGTTGCTTTTTAAATTTCAGTGAATTAAACTTGAATAAAAGAAAAAATCACGTTTTTTAGTCTCACAAGCCATAGTTCAAGTGCTCAGTAGCTATATGTTGCTAGTGGTTTTTGTATTATGTCACACAGAGAACATTAACTCTTGCTGAGAAAGTTCTATTGGATAATGCTGTATGACAGGAGCACACTAGGCTAATTTCTTCTTCCTTTCTTTGCCCTTTTTATCTGTTGTCCCTCTGGATAAAATCTGTAATAGGAAGCAAAGTGCACACAACAGCAAGAGTTTAATTAGGAAAACGTCCCTGAAGAAATGGTATTTAAACTGAGATCAGGATTACTAAGGAAGAGAATCAAGTGAAGTAGGCAGGAATAACTATTTTTTTTTAAAGTAAGATGCGTTGGAAAAAATGTCATGTGCTTCTGAATAGATGTAAGAAATTCAATCTGACTTAAGAGACAAAGCGAGAATTTTGTATCAACAATGTAGCTCACACAATTGTACAAGCAGATAAGTCCAGTCCAGTTTCAAGTCGGGGTTAAACTGAAAGTTTCTCCTGATTAAAGGACCTTCAGGGGATGATGAACCCCATATCTGCAAAAAAAAAAAAACACAGGCTGCTAAAGCAGATGACTACAAGGTCACCAGGTCAAAGGGTAGGCCACAAATGGCCCCTGGGATCAGCAAACAATATGGCAAGCTATTGACTCAAGCTCAAAAACTGAAGGTCTTTAAACAAGTTGGAGGATCCAGACAGACCAAAAAGCAAGCCAGCTTCCTACACCGAATATTTATATAAAAAGTAGGAAACATCCTTGCAGTCACATTAAGGCTGTAGCCTGAGATCAGGAATTATGTTGCTCCTGCTGTTGTTAGGTGCCATCAAAGCGGTTCTTGCATGTAGCAAACCTGTACACCATAGAAGGAAACACGGCGCCATCCTCATGCTTGTTCCTGTGTTTCTGCCCACTGATGCAGTCTCTGTGTCAGTCCATCTTCATCAAGAGCCTTCCTCTTTCTTATCACCCTCCACTTAGTCAAACATGAGGTCCTTCTCCAGGGACTGATCTCTCCTGACAATATATCCAAAGTATGTAAAATGAAGACTTAGCTTCCTTGCCTCTAAGAAGCATTCTGGCCTTACTTCATCCAATACAGATGTTCATCCTTTCAGCAGTCCATGGTACTTTTAATCTTCTTCTTCAACACCACAATTTAAATGCATCTATTCTTAGTCCTTTTTAAATGTGATGCAAAGGACAATAACATGGAATCAATCAATCAGTCTTCAGAGAAGCATCTTTGCTCTTTAAAAAATACTCTACAGCAGTATTTTGCAGCAGGTTTATCTAATGCAATACACCTTTTGATCTCCTGACTGTTGTTTCCATGAACAGTGATGATGGATCCAAGACAAAATCCTTGACAGCTTTAACCTTTTCCCCGTTTGGCATGTTACCTCCTGGTCCTGTTTACTTGGGTCTTCCTTACATTGAGTTGTAATCTACCCTGAAGGCTACAATCCTTGATCTTCATCAGCAAATGCTTCAATTCCTCCTCATTTTCAGCAACGTTGTGTCATCTGCATACTGCAGATTGTTTATAAGTAGCAGTATGCCACACTCTTCATAAAATCTGGCTGAACACCAATGGCCTAGTGGTTGAGTGCAGGACTGCAGCCCACTGGCTTGGCAGTTCAAATCCAAAAGCAGCTCTCTAGGAGCAAGGCTGGACCTCCCACTCCCACCAGAGGGCAGTGATGCCCCCCCCCCCAAAAAAAAATCCACCTTCTCTGATGATTTGCTCAGCATGTAGCATAGATTGAACAAGTATGGTAAGGTAATCTTCAAATTTTTACTTACATTTGATATCAATAATACTGTTCTAAAATTGGAACATTCTGTTGGATCCTCTTTATTTAAAATGGGCATAAAGATGAATCTTTTTCAGTCAGTTGGCCAGGTTGCTGTCTTCCAAATGTCCTGGCATAGACAAGTGAGTACTTCCAGAACTCCATAAGCTTGTTGAAACATTTCTATTTCTTCTTTCAGTACCATTGTTTCTTGCTCATATGCTCTTGAAAGAGTAGAGTGTAGACTAGTTCTTTTTGGTAAAGTGACTATTCTTTCAATCTTTTGATGCTGTCTGCATTGCTCAATATTTTGCCCATAAAATCTTTCAATATTGCAACTTCAGGCTGGATTTTTTTCCTTCGGTTCTTTCAGTGTAAGATATCGTGAGCATGTTCTTCCTCTATTATTTTCTAACTCTAAATCTTTGCATATTTTATTATATTTGACTTTGTCTTCTTGAGTTGCCCATTGAAAATTTCTGTTCAGCTCTTTGACTTCATCATTTTTTCTAGTTGCCTTAGTTACTGTATGATTAAAAGCAAGTTTCAGAATTTCTTCTGACATCCATTTTGATCTTTCTTTTCTGTCATTTTAATGATCTCTTGCTTTCTTCTTGCATGTTGTTGATGTCATCCCACAGCTTATTGGGTCTTCTGTCATTAATGTTAATGCATTAAATCTGTTTTTGAAATTCAAGTGGGATAGATTCAAAATCATATATTGGTTCTCATGAACTTATTTGAGTTTTCTTCCTCTTCAACCTAAACTTACATATGAGCAATTGATGATCTGTTCCAAAGTCTACCCTTCATCTGGTTTTAGTTGCTGATATTGAGCTTCTCCCTAGTATATTTTCACAGATGCAGTTAATTTCTATGTATTCCATTGAGAAATACAAGTGTGTAGTCACCTTTTTTTTGTATTGTTGAAAACCAGTATTTGTGATGAAGTCATTGATCTTGCAAATTTCTTTTAGCTTTGTTTCTATCACCAAGGTCCTATTTTCCAACTACTGCTCCTTTCCATTTGTTTCCAACTTTTTGCATTTGGACCTCCAATAATTATCAATAGGTCTTGATTGTATATTTGACCAGTTTCAGACTGAAGACATTGATAAAGTTCAATGTCTTCATGGTTACCACTAGTGATTAACCCATGAATTTGAATAATAGTGGTATTGACTGGGTTTCTTTGTATGTAGATAGATATTATCCTATCACAGACAGCATTATACTTGAAAACAGATCCTTAATTGCCCTTTATGATGATGAATGCCATGATATTCACCTTGAATCTGTCACTCCTGAATAGCAAACCATATGGCTGTCTGATTCAAAATGGCCAGTATCCATACATTTCAGCTCACTAATATGTAGGATATCCGTCTTCATGCATTCCATTTCAGTTTTGATGACTTACAGTTTTCTTGGATTCATCCTTCATACAGTCCAAGTTTCAATTATTAATAGATGTTTGCAGCTATTCTCATTTTGAGTTGTACCCCATCAACAAGTAAAGGCCCTGAAAACTGTACTCTATCCATGTCATTATGGGCAACTCTGTTCCAAAGGCAGCGTTTCCTCTGTAACATTCCACCCGAACCACAGAGTTGATTACATTACATGAGGTCACATTATGGAGGCTCACTCTGCCTCAACTGCCAAACTACTGAGAATTCTGGCTCATCCAACCCACACAGAGCACAAAGGGGAAAGAGACCAAAAAATGAGACTGAGCAAGTGTTTCCCTTATTCAGTAGTTCTTTCTTCCTTGGATTTTCTCCATAGTCAGCATCCATCCACTGTTAGTGATTCCGAAGGGTAGGACTAATTCCCTTGCAGGAAAACCAAGTACAATTAGGGCAGCAATTCTGCACAATGGTGCCTATCATAGGTATACCACATGTAAGGCTTTCAAGAACAGAAGTGTATTTGCTCACAGGTCCAAATCAGGGGCTCAGCTCTGTAGATTCCTTCCTTGTTGGTTACCCCAGGCATGCCTTGTTTCTTGGTGATCTTCACATGGTCTACTTCAATATGAGCTTGTTTCTAAACTTAGTCTCCTCTTTTTATAACTCAGGGTTAGGACCCCACTTTTTACCTAATTAACATCACATTAGATTGCATGTAGGAAAGTATTTACATTCTGTACATTACAGGTGAAGGGATTAGGAGTTCATAGCTCAATCTGGAACAGTCCCCAAAGATCCTTGCTGCTGAAATTCATAAGGAGTTCTGGTAGTTGTACTAGTTAAGCTGTAAGCTGTTGGCTACCAACTGAAAGCGTGGAAATTCAAATCTACCGTAAGTCACTCCTTAGGAGAAAGACCTGTGATTGATTACAGCCAAAAAATATATAAATAAAAATACCCTGTGGGAGTTCTACACTGTTACAGGGTCAGTATGAATCAGAATGAACTCATTGGTGCCTAACAGCTGTAACATAACATGTAGACCTTTCCCACAGAGCTTTCTTTGTGCCCAGAGGAATACAGTGGCCATTATGATGTAACTTCCAAGGCTGGGTCATAAAAGGCACTGCAGCTCAGCTTCTACCTGGGGCTCTGGGACACCAGCTGCCATGTCAAAAGAACACCAGAGAAGAATTGAAGTTCAAGAAGCAGACCTGCAGCCCCAGGTATTCCTTCGGGGAGCTACAGCTGCCATCTTGAGCACAGCCTAATTCAGAATTGTGCTTCAAAGCCTCTGCCAGATTCCTGATCCACAAGACCTGTGGAATATAACAAATGTTTGTAGTTGCTGGCTGTTTAAAACCCTTAACTTTCAGAATTGGTTGTACACCACCCTGCTGTTGTGTGCCTTTCATGGATTCTAACCCACAGCAACTCAAAGTGACAGAGGAAACACTGTCTCCACAGGGTTTCCTAGCTGTTATCTTCCTTCTGTGGAGCTCCTGGTCAGATCAGAAGGCACCAGTTAGCAGCCAGGTGTTTGGCCATTGCACCAGTAAGCCTTCTTGGGGCTGAGCCCCAGTGGCGTAGTGGTTGTGCCCAGGACTGCAGCCCACTGGGTTGGAGGTTCAAATCCAGCAGCAAGGTTGGGCCTCCTATTCCCACCACCAGAGGGCAGTGATGCCCTGAAAACAAAAACCAAACCAGTAGGCCTTCTTAAATTGTTAACATCTAGAAGATTCTGACCCAAAGTGACTCTAAAGCAGAGTATAACTGTTCCTTAGGGTTCCTGAGACTCTCAAACTTTAGAGGCGCATGCAGCCTCAATTGTCCCTCGTGAAGTGGCTAATGGGTTTGAGCCACTAACCTTGTGGTGAGCAGCCTATGCTTAACTCATTACACCACTAGGTTTGTTTCAGTTTGTTACAGAAGAATTGATAAATGATGCAACAAATGAGAAATACTGATAGAACAGTTGGTGTTTATTAAAGGATTTCTACCCTTTAAAATACCTTACAAAAATATTTAACCCTTACAACAGTCTAATTAACTAAGTGATATTATTAGCCCCCCTTAAGAGAGGAAAAAACTGAGGCATATCAAGAGGTAAAATACCTCATACAAAGTCCTTACAGGGTAAGGAATCAAACTCAACCAAATTGCAGAGGCCTGGGAGTACTTTGTGTCTTAGAAAGATGCAAAATACTCAGATGTTAAAATAGAATTCTGACTCTGAGGCAAAATAGAAGGCAAATATGCAATTCTGGTGTTCAGAACCTGGGAAATCTCTTTAAGGCAGGGATAAAGGGTGCCTTTCGGATGGCCCTTATTTAAAGAGTTAAGATTTGTACCAGCACCAGACTGAGGGAGTGGCATCGACTAGTCCAAGGGTCTTCCAGGTGCTGTGAGCAAAGACAGTGCATGCATGGTCTTTCTTTCCCCAGGGAGTTCCCCGGTTAATAGAGGTGACAGCTTAACTAAACATGAAAAGTGCTGCTGGGAAAACCCATTCAAAACATTCACACCACAATGGATTCAAAAATAACAAAACTTTTCCAGGAACTGTTTGAGACCCTCCCGTATGCTCTTATGGAGGTTGGATGGTTGCCATGGAATCAAGCCTGCCATGGAGTCCCATCCTTTACAGAGTTGCACTGCTCCATAGGGGTTTCCTCCCTATGATCTTTACAGTCAGGTCTCCTGGGGTGAATTTGAACCACCAACCTGTAAGTGAGCAGTTGACAGCAAGTGGTTTGTCACTGGGCTCAGCTAAAGGAGGGTGGGCCCCCCGCTTCCCTGCACATCCCCGGAAGTCAGCAGCTGCCCTCTGGAATAAGGAAACTAAAAAACGCTGCCCAGACTGTACTGCCTAAATCCCTACAGGCCAGAGCTAATAAACTACTTCCTGGGTCATAAACCTTGCTGCTGCAGCATGGACCTCCCCTTCCCGATTTTTCCACTTTCCTTTAAATACCCCACCCTGAACATAGCCCGTGGTTTCCTGGGCTACTTGCTAGACCATGGAACTCTGTCTGAGGGCTCTCATTCTCTCTCTCTCTCTCTCTCTCTCTCTCTCTCTCTCTCCTACAATAAAACTCTCTGACTTCACCTATTTTGCCTTGCCTTTGTTCTCCCTGTGCCTCAGTGTACCTCTCACTTGTCATGTGCCTCAGTTCCTCTTTACAGTTTGCACTTGGTGGTGTAGTGGGTTAACACATTGGCCTGATAACCAAAAGATCAGCAGTTTGAGCCACCAGCTAGCTGCTCCATGAAACAAAAATGAAACTATCTCCTCAGGTGAAGATTAAAGACTTCACAATTCTACCTAGCTATTCTCTATCCTGTGCAGGGGTCCTCTAACTTATTAAATGGGGCCAGTTCAGTGTCCTTCAGACCATTGGAGGGCTGAACTATAGTTAAAAAAAAACCAACTATGAACAAATTCACTGCGACCACTGGATGAGTCGACTGTTAAGCTGGACAGCAGCAACGGCAAAAACACCCTGCATGCCTGATAAATGTCCTCAGCATAGCCTGAGCTATAATTTGAGGACCCCTACTAGGGTCATTATGAGTCAGAATTGATTCAGTAGCCCTTGGTTGGTTGGTTTTTCATTTTTGTTGTTGTTTGTTTCCTTTGGTTTGGTTTGTTTGAGGTACAATGAGGTACAATACCTGAACTTGGAGAAGATGGGGTTGGAGATGGGACATGGAGACAAAGATTAGTTGGAGAAAGAAAGCACCAACGACTAAGTCAGAGAAAAATGTGGGAGGCTCTTCTTATAACCCTGGATACAATTATGGAAGTTTGGCCATCCCATCTCTGAGAGTCTCTGGGAAGAGACAAGAAGAGAAGGATTAAAAAAAAGTCTACAAATTGAACACACAGTCTGTCAGGGCTGGAGAATAGAGAGCAAGCCTGGGTTAAGATATTACTAAAACCTTGGAGGTTATAATCTCTCAGAACCTTTCATTCATGCTAACACATACTTATTTTACATCACAATGGTGCCCAAACAAAGCTGAGGTCAAAGGGACACTGCAGCAAGTTACTTAATATGGCCCTTGTAGCTATCATCATTATGATTCTCACACAAAAATTGAATGGGATTAAGGGTGGAAGGTATGGACTGAATTAGTTCCCCTCAAAACATGTGTCAACTATATGATTTCCAGTACTGTGTGCTTGTTTTCCATTTTGTTACCTGGTGTAATTATCCTTCATTTTGTGATATGTGGTGAACCCTAGGCTCTAAATCTGTAGTCATGGTTCTGTTTTGAAGTGAGCTATCCATTAAATTAATGAGAAAATTGAGGTGGGATATGTCTTGAGTACCTTGCTATAGAGTGTGGCACTTGCACCAACCTTGCCCAATCAACAGCCCCTTTATTCAAGGCACACTTTCATTTGAATAAGAACTTTATTTTACACTATATAAAAGGAGAGAGAAGCAAGGGGGGGAGGGGAGAGCCTGGCTACCAACATGAAGAAAAGACAGGAATAGAGCATTCCTTTGCATCCTGGATTACTCCTAGGCTCAGGAGACAGAGAATGGTGGTTAGCAGAGGGGGAAGAACTAGGAACTTGGAGCAGGAAACAGCAAGGCGCCTTTCCAATGCCATGGAACAAGAAAACTGAGTGCTTTAGGCAGAGACTTGTTGGGGTTGGTTTGCCTCTGAGCACCTGGTTCACGGAGTAAGAGAGCTGAGCAGCTTTGGGCAGAGGCTTGCTGGCAACGTAGGGTGCCTCTGAGAATTTATTAGTGGAGCTAAAGAGCTCTTCAACACTTGCCTAAGCAGAGTTGAGGTTTGGCCAGGCCAAGGACTCAAAGATTGAAAGGTCAAGGACCAAAGGGAATCCTGCCATGGGCACTCCCACCTTAGAAGTTGTTCCTACCAAAGATTTGTATCTAAATTGATCTGATCCTTCAATGTAACCCTATAAACATGAGTATGTTCTGAAAGTTCTTTTTATTTTTATTTTTTTAGGGTTTCCTAGACATATAAGCCTTATTATAGTTTAAAACCATTTCATTGGCATATATTTGCATATGTTCTGTGAGTTCTGAAAGGCTATTACAACAAATTGTTGAACTTAGCCGAAAAGTAAAGAATGCCACAGGGGATGGTGAAGTGGGGGGTGGGGGGGGTGGGGGGGAACGCCGATGTCAGAATGGGGGAAGATTAAAAGAAAAAGGGGACAGAGAAGAAGAAATAAGTGTGCTATGCTGGGGGGACATAAAAGAAGGAAAGGTGGGGGAAAGGAAATGGTGGCAATAAATCCAGGGACAAAGGAACAACAAGTGATCCAAAATCAGTGGCGAGGAGGGTATGAGAGGCCTGATAGGACTTGATCATGGAAAATGAAACAGAGTAATTACTGAAATACAAATGAAGGCTGAGCAAGACAGTGGTACAAGAGGAAAGTAAAAGGACATAGAGGAAAAAACTAGGAGGCAAAGGACATTATAGAGGTCAAAATACAGGAATGTACATATGTAAATATACTTATATATGATGGGGAAATAGATCTATGTGCAAAACATTTATTGGTTTAGTATTAAGGTAGCAGATGGACATTTGGCCTCCACTTAAGTACTTCTTCAATCCAACAACACTTTGTTCTATTAAACTGACATTCCATGATGCTCACCTTCCAGACATGATCTTTGAAGACAATTGTGTGTGTAAGCAAAAGTGGTGAAGAAAGCTGATGGTGCCCAGCTATCAAAAGATAGTGTCTTGGATCTTAAAGGCTTGAAGATAAACTAGTAGCCATCTAGCTGAGAAGCAACAAAGCTCACGTGAAAGAAGCACAGCAGACTGTGTGATCACAAGGTGTCCATGTCAGGTATCAGACATCAAGGAACAAAAAAATCATACCATTGTGAATGAGGGGGAGTGTGAAGTGGAGACCCAATGCCCATCTGTAGGCAACTGGAAACCCCCTTACAGAAGGGTCATGGGGAGAAGACGAGCTAGTCAGGGTGCATTGTAGCAAAGATGAGACACAACTTTCCTCTAGTTCTTCAATGCTTCTTTACTCCCCAATATCATAATCCCAATTCTACTTTACAAATCTGGCTAGACCAGAGGCTATACACTGGTACAGATAAGAACTGGAAACACAGGGAATCCAGAACAGATAAACCCCTCAGGACCAGTGATGAGAGTGGTGATACTGGGAGAGTAGAGGGAAGGTGGAGTAGAGAGGGGAAACCAATCACAAGGATCTACATATAACCCCTTCCCTGGGAGATGGACAACAGAAAAGTGGGTGAAGGGATATGTTGGACAGTATAAGGCATGACAAAATAATTTATAAATTAGCAAGAGTTCCTGTGGGAGGGATTAGGGAGGGAGGGGGAAATGAGTTGATAGCAAGAGCTCAAGTAGAAAGGAAATGTTGAGAATGATGATGGCAACAAATGTACAAATGTGCATGCACAATGGATGGATGGATGTATTGTGATAAAAGTTGTATGAGCCCCCAATAAAATGATTTATTAAAAGAATAGTCTGCCCCTGCTATAACATTCAGCCTAAGGCTACTGGTCTTTGCTGCTCTTGACCCTTTCATGCTGCCATGAGCATAAGGAGGTCAGCCCTAGCCCCATGCCATTTTGACAGGGAGATAGCCAAATGAAGGTGAATACCATATTCTAAACAAATACAGGGTAGTTTCTCACAGTTAATTTTTACCAAACTGTGAAAATTAACAGTTGTTTCTGCAGTGATAAGGATAAGAAAGTTCTATGCCAAATGATCCAAGCCTTGGGTGGGTGGTAGGGGAGGTGGATCTGTGGTGTGACAACAGGTTATGGCAGGCCAAAGGAAGAGATGAGAAAGCATGGCCCTGCCTAGGCTGGTTGGCACAAGTTTGACTGTAGTTGTGGAAGATCCCTTGTAGGTGTGTGAAATATACTTAGAATTTAGTAGAAAAGTAGGTGATACTGAATCTAACTGCTAGTCTCTTCTTCAAGCATGTTTCTGTCCTGTTACTCTCTTTCTTTGAAATATGCCCTGATTGTAGACGCTGTGGTGTCAGCTCAGACCTATGGTGAGCCCACATATAGGAGAAAGGACCATTGTTCTATCTTCAAGCCCACTGTGTACGGGAGACCACTGTTGCAGCCGCGCTGTATCTTGAATGACTTCCAGCCTGAGGGCTCAGCTTCCAGAGCTGAATGAGGCAATATTCTGTTGTACTCCACAGGTTTTTCACAAGTAAACTTTAAGAAGTAGATTACTAGGCCTTTCTTCCTAGTGTGTCTTAGTCTAAAAGGTCTGCTGAAACCTTCATCCATTGGGTATTCTGATGGTGTTTGAAATACCAGTGGCATAGCTTCCAGCATCACAATGACACGTAAGATTCCATAGTATGGCTCACAGGGAGATGGATTCATTCTAAATGCTTACTAAGACAATTGACAGGTATTTGATTAGCCCTATTTAGGACAAGGATTCTCTCAATTTACAGTCTGAAGCATATGTGCCTCTAATATAATACCAAGTTCCAGTGTAATTCCCAAGCCATGGATATGAGGGCAGTGAGGCAGTGAGTGAATGGACTGCTCAAAGAACAAGGGGTGGGGGTGATTAAAGACAAAAGTTGAAAACAAAAAGTGAACTCACAAAGAGACAGTTTGGTACTGTGTGGAGCCCACGTACACAAGCAATCTAAGGGAAAGTTCATCCAGACTGTGGGTGTCACTTGGAATCAGAACCCCAACCCCACAATAGAGAATACTCCTCCAGCACACACGTGGTAGGAAAGCAAAATGATACAGCCATGGTGGCAAACAATGTGACCAATTGTAAAACTGACACAGACCCAGCAATTCTACTGCTAGGACCCCAAAGCCTTGAAAGCGAAAGTTGAGAGATGTTTGCAGCAGCACTGTTCACAATGCCCCAAAAGTGGAAACAATCTAAATGTCCATGAACAGAGGAAGTCATAGACAAACCAGGGACTGTCATCATCCAGTGGAAGAAACAAAGCCTTGATGCATACTACAATAGGTTTGGAGCTACAAAATATTCTGCTCTGTGAACTAACTCATTCACAAAAGGGCAAATATCATCTGCCTAATTGTACAGACAGATATATAGAACAAAGTCTCTTAACAGTTACTAGCGGGAAAAGGTTAAACACAGATGGAAAGATCACAATGAATAAGGGTAGTGTAACACTATGATTGTTATCTGTCAGTTGTATACATTAAGAAGATAAACCAGGCTGAGCCCCGGTGGCGTAGTGGTTGTGCACGGGACTACGGCCCACTGGGACGGAGGTTCAATTCCAGCAGTGGGGCTGGGCCTCCTACTCCCACCGCCGGAGAGCAGTGATGCCCCTCCCCCCCCCACACACAAAAAAAAAAGATAAACCAGCTAACACTTTTCGTGTGTGTTTCTAACAATGCAGGGGATAAAAGGAGAGTAGCAGCAGAGACTGTTCCAAAAGACAAACTCACTGCCAGTTGATGTTGACTGATGGTGACCCATTTCCAGGACTCTAACGCTTTACTGGAGTAGAAAACCTCATAGTTTTCCCATGGAACAACTGGTAATATTGAACTGCTGACCTTTTGGTTAACCGCCCATCTGCAACCACTACATTACCAGGACTTTATTGCTTATGTATAATCGAAACTTCACAGGATCTGGTTCCTGGGTTTGGAAGTTTAGGATCATGTTTTCATACAGCATCCCAGTTAACTTGTCTAAATAATATATTTAGTATTTGTTTTACTTCCTAGTTCCCAGTATAGCCTGCACTTTGTTTGGTTTTTTTTTTTTTTGGGGGGGGGGATGACCAACTTGATTTATTCTGATTCAATATATAACTAGCCTCCACTTTAAAAATTTGCAAGAGTTCATCCAAGGCTTACAGTTGGCTTCTATTTGCCTGGAGCAACAGAGGAAGAAAATGTCCGGAATGGTATAGCCAGATATAGTGTGTGTGACTAATGACCTGCCTGACAGCTACTTCCTTTGCCTTGAGACCAGAAGTGGGTCCCAGAAGTGGGACTACCATTATGGAACATTTGAATAAAAGATTGTATAGAGGAATTTATTGGGTTCAAATAAATGACAGTCACTACAATATCTTGAAATTTAGAAGTCTTTTTTTTGCGGGGGGGTGGGGGGAGAGGCATCATTGCTCTCCGGTGGTGGGAGTAGGAGGCCCAGCCCCACTGCTGGAATTGAACCTCCGTCCCAGTGGGCCGCAGTCCTGTGCACAACCACTATGCCACCGGGGCTCAGCCTGAAATTTAGAAGTCTTTTATTCATTTATAACCAGACTTCAGAACTCTAAAAGTGACCCTTTAGCTTGCAATCCCGAGTGAAGATGATAGGCATGTTTGTTTTTTGAGCATCACTGCCCTTGTGGGAATGGGAAGCCCAGCCTTGCTCCTGGAGAGCTGCTGCTGAATTTGAACCACCAACCCTGTGAGCTGCAGATAGGCAGCTCTTATAGGCAAAAAATCCACTTAACAGGAACTTTCCTATAGATCGAGCAAATATGAAAAGAGCAGAAAGCAAAATTCTTTATCATTCTTTAGAGTGAGCACTGCAGAGTTCAGAATTGACTATAACATAAAAAAAGAAACAAGGTTAAAAATAACAATTATAACATTCAGATTCCAACATTGAAAGGAAAAATATTGAAAATGAGATTAATCACAAAATCCTGATCTTGGGAACATAAGAATACATTCTAAAATCAATCACTAGCAGGACTTTCAGAGATAGGAGGGAGAAGGAGGCAGGTCATCCAGAAGCCAAAAAAATGGTGTCACTTTGGTCAGTTTGCCCCAGAATCCTGATCAAACGGGCAGATGGTAGGGGAGACTGGATAGAAACATGACAGCATCATGACAGTAACAATTCAGAAGATGAGGTGGGAACCTTGGGAAGCCAGTGAGTTTATTTTAATTGGAGAGGACTAACTCAGAAAAGGGGCTGGCGTGGGGGGAAGATTGCCGAACTTGAGCAGTGCTAGCAAACTCATTGAAGTGTGGCTGTGGAAAGAATTGTATTGTGCTTTTACTGTGTGTATTATCAAAAATATCATATCCACCTTCTGCTCACAAGCTAACAGTTACCTCTCATTTAAGTCAAAACCACGCTCTTAATTCCCCTTACCCACTCCAACAGCACTCCCTTCCCCCTCTAAGCTCATCTTCTGTGACTACTCTCCCATCCCACCCCACCCTGTCCTCGGGGAGTTTCAACCCCATTGACTTCCTCGATGTCCCTTCAGCTAGTCTTATCCCTGTTTAGAGCTAGCTAAGTCTAGCTCTGCTCAGAACAACCTACCCTGGAAGCTCTTTCATCTCCTCCAATGACATCTTTCCTTTTTTTTTTTTTTTTTTTGGTTTTTTGGTTTTTTTGGCATCACTGCTCTCCGGCGGTGGGAGTAGGAGTCCTAGCCCCACTGCTGGAATTGAACCTCCGTCCCAGTGGGCCGCAGTCCCGCGCACAACCACTACGCCACCGGGGCTCAGCCCCAATGACATCTTTCCAATGAAGCATACCCTCCCTGATCATCCTAATTGATATAGCAGCCTCTGTTCTCCCTTGTACTCCTGACTGCCCTCTCCCTTCCCTACCCATGCTATATTTCTTTCTTTTGTGAATACCAATTCTTCATCTCCCAACACATAAGGATCCCTGTGGCATAGTGGGGTATTTGTCCTGGTGAACAGTTTGAAGCCACCAGCTGCTAGAAAAGTTCTAGAAGCTACAACATGGTACACATCATGTGTACTATTACAATGCCCCTGCTTCTGGATTTTGATTGAGGATGCCTCAATGACAGAACATAAACTCATTATGAACCTGAGATGCCCATAGTGTCTTGGGTGATGTCAGAGAAACACTCAAACAATGAACTTTCTGCCTCAAGTAGTTCCATAATGTTTTATTTAGGAACAAGCTATTGATTGGGAGAATTCAAAGTAGCATCCACTGTATCCCCATTCAGGTAACCTCTTCCTATATATACATTCTGTCCTGGAAGCACGTGAGAAGCTGATAGAGCCCATTGCCACATGGACAGTGCCTCATGAACAACCTTTCACTGAAAGGTTGCTTGGTTCATGGACGACAGTCCCATGGTACATGGCATCAGATATAGAAAACTGCTGCATGAAGACCAGCAGATGGAACCACTTAAGTGAAGAAGACAAAAACAGGTCCGTTTAATGGGCTGAATTGAATGCTGTTTTCCTAGCCATGATGGTAGAATTGGACAATACTGAGAGTCCTCATGTTTGCCTCATGGTCAGGCAAATGGGCAATGAGAAAGTGGACTATTAAAGGAATGCCCGTATAAAGGCAAGGACTATATTACCCAGAATCCCTTGCTACCCAATTTCATCTAGTGGGAATAGAGCATGCTGGGGCTAAAGTTCTGAGAATATCTGTGCTTGTAGGAATCTTTAAAAAGTGGTGGCTGGTTGTGCACGGACTGCGGCCCACTGGGATGGAGGTTCGATTCCAGCTCCATGGAGCAAAGGCTGGGCCTCCTACTCCAACCACCTGAGGGCAGTGATGCCCCCCCCCAAAAAAAAAAGCAGTGGCAGCATTGGTGGTATAGTGGTGAGCATAGCTGCCTTCCAAAAAGCAGTGGCATGCTGCCTCCAATAAAATGATTTATTAAAAAAAGGTGGGGGGGGGGGAGAGGAGCTTATACCAAGGGCTCAAGTGAAAATATTTGGAAATGAAGATGGCAACACATATACAAATATGCTTGATACAAATGATGTATGGAATGTTATGAGCTATAAGAGCCCCTAATGAAATCATTAAAAAAAAAAAGCTGTGGCATGCATGCACGAATAAGGAAACCCATATATCAGCAGCACTGCATTTGGCTTGCGTTCTCCTTTAGAGCCTGTGCTAGTTATAATCGTTTGTCAGTTTAAGGATGGTGAAGTCTAGCCTCTCAATCTGGAGGTAGCCAATGAGACCTCTTGGTGGGCATGGCCTTCCCCTGAGAATTCTGGGAAATCCAGTATTCCTTCTTGGAGGCAGGAGATACTTACTTGGTTCACTTCCTTGGAGATTTTCTACTGACTACATGCACTACCTGAACAACTTGACGGACAAGGCTGGCTCCCTGAGGAGAAGTCACATGTACCTACCTTGATGCAGCCAGAAACCTGGACCTAAAGAAGCCACGTGGAGAAACCTGCCTGCACTGAGATGCTTACACCACCACTGGACTTTCTACCCACTGTCTTGTGATTGTTCTGCATTTGGCATCATTGCATGTGTTTTGTGAGTCTGAAGAGGATTTTATAGATTGATAACAGCCATATGGGCTAATATCGAACGTTTGACCTTAGGCTGGTTGGAATGTTTTCTTAATGTACACTTACCCTTTATATAAAACTCTTATACACATATGCGTGTTTGTGAATTTGTTTCCTTAGTCTACTTGGACTAACACACAAAATCTCTAATAAAATTCTCCATCATTGTCTCTATATCTAACCAGAGCAGATTCTTTCTCTGCTAGAAATTTCCAAGCTGTAGTGTGAGCCATTTTCCTTTTTTTTGTTTTTGTCATGCATGTAGTTTCACCATTTTTTATATTTCACTCCCTAAAGACTATTGAAGCAATCCAATTGTTTGATGGCATGTGGGTGTTTTCTAGGTTCTATGGCAAATCAGTTCGACAACTACTTAATTTGCTGTGGATTTGATCAGTGTCAACATTCCAGAGTAGTGAAATAATATGACATGGGGATTAGGCAGTTTTAGCAAAGCTACCGGGTTGCAGCACTTCCTGGGGGGGTGCAGATGATTAAGGCGCTTAGTCGTTAGCCAAAAGGTTGGAGTCTTCCCACCTCAGAAGGAAGGCCTGGGGATCTACTTCCAGAAAATCAGCCGTTAAGAACCTGATGGAGTGGCTTTTACTCTGACATAAATGGGATCACCAAAAGTTGAATCAACTCTATGACTATAGTTTTAAAACTTGAAACATAATCAGACCCAAGGAATTCTCAGGATAAAATACCAGCAATTGGTCTATCAGTAGACAAAATAGACAAGGTTCTTGACCTCATGGATCTTTTTATTTATTTTTTGACCACATGTATCTTAAAGCTCAGATGGATTTAGTAAGTCATCAGTTTAAGTAAAATCCCAAGAACAGGCACACCGTGGAGGAGTAGGGGTAGCTGAGGAACAGTAACTAGGCAGATGTCAGCCAAGCTGTGGATCCTTGTTTTTTCATTCTAAGGAGTTTAGTTCTCATTTAATATCAATAAGCAGCAGAATGTTTTCAGCAAACAGATGATAACATCAAGTTATGTTTGTCAAAATCGCATGACAGTCTTCTTTTCCAGTGTCACCTAATGGGCCCTTCATCTATAGTACGGTAATTTACTCTAGCGTCCTCAAACTACACCACCTGGACTGGGCACTCTCAACATAGAAAATGAGTTAGAATTACTTAGGGAAACTTGATGAAAATAGATAATCTAGGCCAGTGATTCTCAACCTTCCTAATGCTGCAACCCTTTAATATAGTTTCTCACATTGTGACCCCCCCAACCAATAAATTATGTTCATTGCTACTTTTTTATTGCTGCTTCATAGCTCTAATTTTGTTACTGTTATGATTCATAATGTAAATATCTGATATGCAGGATGCATTTTCTTTGTTACACATTGAATAAAATTAAACATAATTAAAACATAGTGATTAATCACCATGTGTTAGTCTGGGTAGACTAGAGAAACAAATTCATAGACACACATGGATATAAGGGAAAGGTTTACATAAAAGAGGAATGGAACATTGAGAAAGCAACTCAATCCAGTCCAAAGTCATAAGTCCGATATTATGTCCCATATGTCTGATACCAGTCTATAAAGTCTCCTTCTGACTCACAAAGCACGTGCAATGGCACCAGGACAATCTCAGTCGAATGGGTGCAGAGTCTTGTGTGTCTGGTGGCATTAGAAGTATCTCAGCGCTTGCAGGGATCTCCCCGTGGCCTCCCGAGCATCTCAGCATTGGCAGGAGTTTCCACGTAGCTTCTCCAGCCACAGAGGTTTGGCTCCATCAGGGCAAGCCTATATGGCTTCATCTCTGGCTCCTCCATTCTCCAGGAATCAGGATCGATCAGCAAGCTGTCATCTCGTCTTGTCAGTAGTTTGTCATCTTGGAGACTGACTCAAGTCTTCTTCTCCAATTAGGAAATACCATGAGATGTCCCTGAAGTCTCAGGAGAAAACCATGCCCACACAGAGGCCTCATTGGCTATCTCCAGATTGACAGGCTAGACTCCACCCCTCCATTCCCAATCATGAAATTGACACACGAGTACATGGCTGCCACACACCAAACAACATGTAATTATATAGTGAAATATTTATGTGTTGTCCAATGGTCTTAGGCAACCGTTGTGAAAGGGTAGTCCCCAACGGGTCGCGACCCACAGATTGAGAACCGCTGCCCTAGGTCTTTATTCTGGAGAAGCTTATTTAGGAAGTCTAGGTGGGAAGGACAGGAATCCCCATTTTAACAAGGCTCTGGCGTCAAGGGCTCCTAGCCCTCAGTGTGCATCAGGACTACCTGGAGAGCTTATGAAAACATGGATAATGGGTCTCTACCCCCAAATTTTCTGATTCAGCATATGTCTTGGGGTTGAAAAGTGGGACAAGAATTTGCATCAAGTTACCAGTTGATACTGATGCTCTTGGTCCAGAGACCAAAGTATAAGAGTCACTGCCACAGGATTCTAATAAAAGCCGTTTCTGGAACGACGCTCAGGAACAAAGACCCATATTTCATTTTTAAATGGTGGCTGCAACTTTTTAGTTGACTGTGATCCGAAAAACACAGCTATAGTAGGTTTCTCTCATTTTTTTAGTACTTTTCCCGTCTACTAACTTGTGTCCTTGTTGAAAGTAGGGTTGTGTCTTCATGTGCCCTTAAAGCCAACGAAGGAATTTAATAATAAATATGGAATGAATCAATATAAGCACTTAACAGCTTTCACTTTATTTGTATTGGTTCTAGTATTAATGACTACCTAAACAATAGTCAGAAATAAATGAACATCAGTCCATAATATCATCATTTAAAAAAACCCTCAAAGTGGAGATCATAGATTTAAGGGCCTATGAGACTTCTGGAAAAACATATAGCAGATGTTTGCAACCTTGAGAACAGACAAACATTTCCTAGGGCTTAATCCAAGTTCCCAAAATGAGAAAGTTTATAAAGTGAGCTTAGTCTACATAAAAACATTTGCTTTTCAAAATATACCACTAAGACAGGGCTGAACCCCGGTGCCATAGTGGTTAAGTGCAGGACTGTGGCCCACTGGCTTGGCGGTTCAAATCCAGCAGCAGCTCTCCAGGAGCAAGGCTGGGCCTCCCACTCCCACCAGAGGGCAGTGATGCCCCCCCCCAAATATACCACTAAGAAAAAGCAAGAAAATATTTGCAACATCTGAGGGGATCTCAAAAATTATGGGAAAAAAATCATGTTCTCTTCATTTTATTCTGCAAACCTTTTGAAGCTCCATAGTATAACAAAGCATTTGTATCCAAAATATATAAAAAGAATCTGGAACTCTATAATAAAAGATAAATGCCCCAATCATAATGGCCAGAAGATTTGAGCTGGCATTTTAGCATTGAAAATATATAAATAGGTTCTCCGGCGCCGACGACCTCCGTGGCCATCATGCCTCTCGCGAAGGACCTGCTGCATCCCTCTCCCGAAGAGGAGAAGCGGAAACACAAGAAGAAGCGCCTGGTGCAGAATCCCAACTCCTACTTCATGGATGTCAAGTGCCCGGGCTGCTATAAAATCACCACGGTCTTCAGTCACGCACAAATGATAGTTTTGTGTGTTGGCTGCTCTACTGTCCTCTGTCAGCCTACAAGAGGAAAAGCCAGGCTTACAGAAGGATGCTCCTTCAGACGGAAGCAGCACTAAAAGACCCTGAATGAAGATGTGTGGCAAGCCTTTCTAATAAAACCGCTTTGGATACAAAAAAAAAAAGAAAGAAAAAATATATAAATAGGGGTGCCTCCCCCAAAAAAGGAAAAGCTGTAAGAGCCTCCAATAAAATAATTGGGGAAAAAATAGTCATCCTTTTAATAGCTTAACAGAAAAAACCATCAAATATCTATAATAGGTAATAAACACATTATGGTAAATCCATAAAATGAAATAGTACTGCAAGGAAGAATGATGAACTATTGATAAATGTAATCACAAGCTTTTGTGCGTGATGGGAATGTTTAACTTGATTATGGGGATTATTTCAAGAGAGGAAGGCAAAATAGGTCAAGTTGTATCATTTGATTGGTTTTTTGTGTGTGTTGAACACAACATTATGATAAACAAAAGATTGATATTAAGGATTTCATTTTACTAGAATCCACAATCCACACTCACGGAAACAGCAATCAAGTAACCAAATGACATACTGCATTGGACAAATTTGCTGCACCAAACATTTTTCTTTCTTTCTTTCTTTTCGGGGGGGACATCACTGCTCTCCAGTGGTGGGAGTAGGCGGCCCAGCCCCACTGCTGGAATTGAACCTCCATCCCAGTGGGCCGCAGTCCCACGCACAACCACTACACCACCGGGGCTCAGCCCCAAACTTTTTTAAAAAGTTGAAGAACATGGCTGTCATTTCAAGGACTAAGGTACGCCTGACCCAAGCCATGGTATTTTTAATAGCTCATATGCATGAGAAAGCTGGACAATGGATAAAAAAGACCACAAAAGAATTGATGTGTTTGAATTGATGTTGAAGAAAACTGAAAGTACCATGTACTTCATTAAGAACAAACAAATCTGTTTTGGAAAAGGTATAAATCACCATGCTCCTTGGAAGAGAGATGGTTAGACTTCTCATGTAATTTAAACATGTCTCAGAAGAGACCAATCCCTGGAGAAAGGCTTCGTGCTTGTTAGAGTAGAAGGTAAGTGAAAAAGTGGAAGATCCTTGACAAGATGGATAGAAACAGTGACTGCAAGAGTGGGCTCAAATCTAACAATTGTGAGGATGGTGGGAGACAGGGCAATATTTTGTTTGGTTCACATTCTCGTTATGAGTCAAAGCTGACTTGACAGCACCTAACAACAATGACAGCAACATTGGGTTGCACAAAAATTTTAATGGCTTAATTAATTCAAAAGTGCAAAAAGAACCACCATATGGGTTCATAGAATTAAAAGCATTTCGGGATCTTTGGATTAAAGACAAGTTCATTATCCAACTATGCTACTTACTATTCATAATGCAATTAAAATTAGGGCTGTAACCCAATAGGCAAATGTTATAAACGTTGAATATATAAAATAGTGGTGCATCTGGGTTAAGCATTGGGTTTCTATACAAAAAGTCAACATTTTGAATCCATCAACTGCTCCTTGGAAGAAATATGAGGTAGTCGGGTCCTGTACAGCCTCAGTGAGCCCATGGAACAGTTCTACTCTGTCCTGTGGGTCATTATGAGTCACAATCAACTTGGCAGCAGTAGGCAGGTTAATAAAATGCAGTGGTTGGAGCAATGTAGGCAGAGGTGCCCTGGTGGTGTAGGGCTTACAGGTTGAGCTGTGATCCACAAGGTTGGCAGTTCAAAACTACCAGTTGCTCCATCGGAAGAAAGATGGACTTTCTACTCCTATAAAGAGTTACAGTCTCAGAAACGCACAAGGGCAGTTCTACTCTGCCCTTTAGCATTATTATAAATCACCATTTAGAAGCAGGGGATATATAAAAATAAATTTCCAAGTATTTTATTCAGAGTTAATCAAACTTTGTGAAAGAATGTTAACCAAGCCTTTTGGTTAGCAATCAAGCATTTTAACCACTTCATACTGAAAAATAGAGATTACTTTACAATGTATTCTGCATGATAGGAAGACTACTCAGAGGGAATGCACCAGAGGCAGGATCCATGTGTATTTCCTTCTCACTTTTTGTTTTGTTTTTAAACTGAAACAACTTTAAAATGGGTCAAAATGGGAATCAAATGATAAGATACTACATTTCAACCTTAGTCTACCTGCTGTACGTGATTTTACAATGCTCGCTGTCTGAAAAGACTATTCACATCACTCATCTACGATCAAGGGGACTCACTGGAGGCTGAATGCATGTGTGAACCCTACAAATGGATTGTGGGCTTCCATGTCATCATAGCCTTCTGCAAAGAAGGTGTTCACAATTTAGGCGCTGATACCATTTTTACCATTTTTTTTTGTTTCTTTTGGGGGGGTATCACTGCCCTCTGGTGGTTGTGGGAGCTACCCATCACTGCTCCTGAGAGCCGCCGCTGGATTTGAACCGCCAAGCCCGTGAGCCGCAGTCCCGCACTCAACTACTTACGCCACTGGGGCTCAGCCCTATCTGATACCATTTTAGATTTGGATTATATTATTTACAATTTTTGGATCACGCAGACTGGTGCACTTCTTCCATGTGGACTTAAAAGTTGATGCCTCACAGAAATGGCTGCTTGTTTGAAGACCCCAGGTGTTATTCCTTCTGATAGCTGGACACCATCTTGTTTCCTGACCATACTTTGCTATAACACCCATATCTTCAGTGATCTCTCCATGAGTTGAGTAACAAGCAAGGCCATGTAAATTGTAGATGCAAGTAGGTTAAATTTTGAGGGGGGCGCATCACTGCCCCCTGGTGGTGGGAGTAAGAGGCCCATTCTTCTTGCTCCTGGAGAGCTGCTGCTGGAGTTGAACCTCCAACCCAGTGGGCCGCAGTCCTGTGCACAACCACTATGCTACCGGGGCTCAGCCCCCAACAAGTAGGTTAAAATTTAACACCTTATCATCTGATCTCCCTTATGATAATCTAAAATTTGTTCTAGTTTTTAATAATTTCTGCTTTTTGATTTAGGTTTTTTTAATGTTTTACTTTGTTATTGTTAGTTAAAAAATTTTTTTTTCTGTATATGAAATCCAGGATAGGTAAATCTATAGAGACAATAAGTAGATTAACAGTTTTTTGAAGATGGCAGGGACTTTGAGGAGATATGGGGCACTAATAACAATGAGTACAAGAATGAAGAAATGTTCTAAAATTGATTGTGGTGATGATTATAAACTTTTTGATATGATGACAATACTTACTTGTATGACATCTGAATTATATGACAATAAACTTGCTACAAAATGAGAAATTGACATTAAAAAGAAAAAGAAGCAAAGTCATAAGAAGTAAAGTTAAAAAAAGAAGTAAAGTAAGTACATAGATATTGTTTTTTAACTTGCATATTAGCAGGTGTCAATGGGGAGGCAAAGATTTGTGAACAAGTGATCTTTTTGGATCATGAGTCAAAGAAATACTGGTAGAAAAAAATTTTTTTTTAATGTTGGTAGAAGAGTAGGTTGGGGGGAGGGGAAAAGTGGAAACTTATAGCAATAATGGATTATAACTACCGCCACCCCCATCCCCAGGGGAACAAATGGCAGAAATGTGGGTGAAGGGATACAGAAGATGGTGTAAGATGTTTTTAAAATAATATTTATAATTTATTAAGGATTCACAAGGGTGGGAGGAAAAAAAAGGAGCTGATATCATAAGGCTCAAGTAGAAAGACAATGTATTGAAAATTATGGCAGGGCTGAGCCCCAGTGGCATAGTGGTTGTGTGCGGGACTGCGGCTCACTGGGTTGGAGGTTCAAATCCAGCAGCAGCTCTCCAGGGGCAAGGCTGGGCCTCCTACTCCCACCACCGGAAGAGAGTGATGCCAAAAAAAAAGTATTAAAGAAAGTGATGGCAACATATGTACAAGTTTACTTGACACAATTGATTTATGAATTTTTATAACATCTGTAAGAACCTCCAATAAAATGATTTTTTTTAAAAGAGTAGGGAGTGAGACAGAGAAGGGAGTGAAATGAACACAGGATTCCTTATCAAGATAAGTCACTAGTATGAGCCATTTCTACTCACCCTCTGAGAAAATCTGGGGTACATTTCAGAGTTACTTCACCTAAGGGGAGAATGAATTGAGCCATAGGTCCCAAATTCCTGTCAGTCCATGGTTGAGCTCCTGGGAAAAGCTCTTGTTTCCCAATATGTCCATCCTGGAAAAAAGAGTCAGCCGGCACAGTCTTAGGAGCTGGAAGTTGGAAGGCAAGCATGGAAATAGCACAAATGAAGGCTCCAAGCAAGGAAGGCTACACATTCCATCTGTGAACTGTAAACAAATGGGAATGTCAAGAAACTGAAGTTTCAACCTATAGAACCTATTACTGAACTCTTGACTCAATCTACATTTCCTCTAAGTTGAATACCTTTAATGTTAACTTTCTCACCTACATGCAAACAGTATAGATTATCACTGTTAGACACAACAATCAAGTCAAAGACTTAATACAAAAACTAGAGCTCAACTTTTTCAATTTTTCTTTCAAATCTCTGTGTGGGTGTCATTTAGAATAGCATTAGTGAAGAGGGGGCTTTCTACCCCACTTAAGAATGACAGTCTTAGAAACCCACAGGGGCAGTCCACCCCAGGGCTATCAGGCCTCTGTGAGTTGGAGTTTACTTGATGGCAGTGAGTGTGAGCTTTTTAATGAAGATGAACCCAATTTCCTAATATGGCAGTTAGACTTGCTTTGCCAGTAGACAAAAAGTAGCAATCCAGAGAAAAGTAATGTTAATTTTTTTGTCTCCTACGCCAATGGTTGATGGGTGTCCCTGAATGGTGACACTCTTGACAGGCAACCAAAAGGTTCAAGCCCACCCAGAGGCACCTTGGAAGAAAGACCTGGTGATCTACTCCCAAAAATATCAGCCATAGAAAACATGCTAGCATACAGTTCTATGCTGATGTATGTGGAATTAATGAGTTGGGTTTACTCCATAGCAACTGGTAGGGAAAAATGCTCAGTAAAGAGACACAGTATTTCTCGGGGCCTCTTTATAGTCACAGTCCAAGAAGGTATATCTACATTCTTAACTTTGACTCTCCCTTCTAGAAGCCTGTAAGTCTGAGCTGAGGAGTGGTGGTAAGTTTATGACACATTTTACTTGAACTCTGTGTACTTAAAGTCACGTACAGTCTCATATAATGGCAACAGTGAGGAAACAGAGGAAGCCACATGTCCTCATAGAACATTTAACTTGCTTTGTTACTAGAAGGAGCCCTGGTGGTGTAGTGGCTACACACTGGACTGCTAACCCCAAGGTAGATCATTAGGTCCTCAGTTGAAAGATGGGACTTTCTACTCCTGTAAACCTCACCATAGAAATCTCCAGGGCCAGTTCTCCACTCTCTTAAGGGTTGTTATGAGTCTGAATGAACTTGATAGGATTAAGTTTTTGCCCCCTAGAGCCAGGGAAAATTCTTGAGTGCAATCCTTCCCTTTACCTACCACTTCCCCCCCTTCCAACCCCCCAAGTAAATCATCCACTAAAACTAGGAAAAAACAGCCACAAGTTATTTTACAACCACCACCAAGAGAACAATTTTCTTGATGTTTTGACCAAAGTTGGCAATAGAATTTTTCAATGGACACAGAGACCGTGTGCTTTTGTAAAGATGGAATGATTCTCTTGAAATGATATGAAAATTTTATGGCTAAAATCCAAAAAACTTGTGTGGTTTTCAATAAAATATTAATGAAAAAATGTTAAAATGACACATTTCCCTGTGTCATTTGTGCTTGAGTCCACTAATTTCCACATGAGCCAGTGTTGTTGTCATGGACTCTCATATTAATGTGGGCTCATGCTACCTGTAGCTTAGAGTAGAGCTGCCCCATGTGTTAAGGAAGGCAATGGGAGGAGTCTTTTCTCTCTAGGGGAGGCTGGCTGATGGGTTTGAACCACTGACCTTTCTGTTAGCAATTGATAATTTATTGTCCCACCAAGACTAATCAAGTGAGCCAATACTTTCTGTTTTGTGTTTACTGTCACCTACAATTCAGAGTTTTATCTGTCACACGAACAAAGTAGAACTGCATGATGCTTACATAGAAAGGAATTTTACCATCAACAGACCCAAGAATATCATTTATGAATGAGTAAATAACTCTCTAAGAAATCCAGTGAACTAATTTACCTTCAATGAGCGAGGCTTTATTGGGGGTTACAATAGCCCAGAAGGAATAAAAACAATTTTTAAGGAAAAATCCTTTTTGAGAGCTACCCTCAGAATTGATATATTGCTATTTTGCTGTTAGAATTTGTCCTAGTTCCTGCAACAGCTGAATTTACTTCATTTATGCATTTAATATCTTGCAAACCAAAAAATATTAGATGATATAGAGTGGTAAATGAGTGCAGCAAGTACTCCATCTTTGGGCTAAGCCCCAGTGGCGTAGTGGTTGTGCGCAGGACTGCAGCCCACTGGGTTGGAGGTTTGAATCCAGCAGCAGCTCTCCAGGAGCAAGGGTGGGCCTCCTACTCACACCACCAGAGGGCAGTGATGCCCAAAAGGGGGGGGGGAAGTACTCCATCTTCAAGGAATTTTGTATTTAATAAAGAATGAAGTCACTAAATCAAAATTTTAACCAAATGTTATAATACAAGACTTCAAAAAGTTCATGGGAAAAGTCATTCTCTTTTGATTCTACTCACCATTATGTTTTTGAAGGCCTCTTATACACACTGCCAAAAAAAAGTATGAAATCATATGAGTAAGTACCGGGTGGTGGTGGGGCGGGGTGGGGAGGCGGTAGAAAGAAGTGTTCCTCATAGTTGTAATCCTAGAAGGTGTGTGGTTTTGAATGAGGTACTAATGAGGGGGCAGGATGGGGGAAGCCCTAATGTTTATGAGGAAAAACATTTGTTAACTTAATGAGGAGATGACATTGAAATTGAGACCTGAAGGATAGTGCAATTTGCCAGGTGAAAGGAAAGTGGGAGAGAGAGGAGAATTCCAGGAACATGCCAAATTCCTGAGGTAGGAGAGCTCTTGTAGGCTACCCCTTGCTCTTTGAAGAATGAAACTTGTACTGATGGAAACTATTTCCTTGGTGCAACATCTCTGGCCTTTTTTTCACCAGTTTTCACTTTTTTAAAAATTCCCTCCTAAAAAGCCCTTTGTTGTTGTAGGAAATTTGTCAAGATTGTTCCTTTCGCCATAACCTTCTGAGCTGACCTCTGCCTTGAACTGAACTGGCTCAGTAGACGCCATTGAAAGCCACTATTTCACTGGACCTTTGTTGCAGGACTTCTACCAGGACTAAGCTACCAGTAAGTGCATTACAAGACAACCTGCGGAGTGCAGAGGCATGTTCAGAGAAATCCATGCAGCTATGAACTGGAACCCCCATCTTACATGTGTCAAATACTTTAAGCACATTATTTCATTGAATTCTCACACTGTCTGAGAAGGGTGCTGTTAGCCCTAGTCTAGCAGGTGGGGAGCCTCAAGCGTCAGTAAAGTGCCCTGGGACACAAACAACCAGAAAATTGCTAAACTTACCCTTAAACTCAGTTTTGTTACTTCTTGTGCCAGAACCTACAATAAGTCTCATGTATGTGAGATGCACTTTTCCAGTTATTGCAGAAAACCATTTCTGAATTCCATACATTAAAAAACATCCTTTTAAAACATAGGAAGGAAATCTCACTAGACACTAGACTTAATTTTGAAATGACATGAGGGTTTGGGGTGAAATCTTTTATATAGACAAAAAACGGGCTGTCAGTTTTGGCACATGTACAAGTTGTCCAATAAACTCCATTTTGCTAAATAAAATCTTGGAAAGTGACTGAGCCCCGGTGGCATAGTGGTTGTGCGCGGGACTGCGGCCCACTGGGACGAAGGTTCAATTCCAGCAGTGGGGCTGGGCCTCCTACTCCCACCACTGGAGAGCAGTGAAGGCCCCCCCCCCAAAAAAAAATCTTGTAAATTAGGAAATTAAATGTTCGCATTCTTTAAATTCTCTTCATTCTCACACACAAAGCACCATCAAATCCTCAAAGCACAGTTTATAATATGCCATTTTGATAAATTAAGTATTTAATGTTTTTTAAAAATATAAACTGTATGCTAAACAACTTTTTCCCTTAAAGTTGCAAGAACTTTAGATGCAACTAAAAAGAATTTTGCAATAGAAAAGAAAAGAAACATACTTCTAAAATGACACCAAAATCATGACTTTTAAAAGCTTTTAATTAAAAAAAAAATAAGAACAGTAAAACAGGACATGGCAGTTAAAAAGACAAGCAGTAATGACAGCATAAGGTAGTTGGTTGAGTTTCTTTTGATTTGCTGTAATAATTCCATTTTTTGGAACATAGATATATTTTTTGACTCTCATGGACTTATTTTTTCTTTTTAAAAAAATTTTTAAAATAAATCATTTTATTGGAACTCTTACAAAAATCCATACATCAATTGTATCAAGCACATTTGTACATATGTTGCCATCATCATTTCCAGAGTGTTTTTTTTCTATTTTTCTACCAAAATTCTTTTTTTTTTCCTAAAATTTAAATAATTTTATTGGGGGCTCTTACAGCTATTATAACATTCAATACATCATCTGTATCAAGCACATTTGCACACATGTTGCCACATTCATTTGCAAACATCTTCCACTTAAGCCCTTGGTATAAGCTCCTCTTTAAAAAAAAATTTCTATTGACACACATCACACACAAAAATTAATGAGAATCACGTTTCACAACATATACCACGTATTCAGGATCTCCTTGGGAGTTACAAAGAGTGGGTGTATTTTTTCAAAGACAACACAAACATATAAGCTGATGAAGCAGAAATTTGCTCTGGGTTCTTACTTGTTTACACATATGGGTGAAGCAAGCACAAACACTTTACCTAGAAGACTCAATCATGTTTCCAGTTCTGACCTGAAAAAAGAAAAAGCAAAGACACAAAGGTCTTTGCTTGAAATACCCAACAGCTTTCAATACCAGTGCAGCAATTGTGAGGATTTGACAACATAAGGGCCCCATTACTTCTTTGAGTACAAATGAATGCAGGCTGCCCCACAGATAAAGATGTATGTTGCATGTTTCTGAGGATGTCTGTTTGGGCGATTTTTTTTTAAGTTCAGGAAAACTCAGATCATTATAATTAAGGATTATAATTAACTTAAGGATTATAACTTAGTTCTTTATTCAAAGGGATCCCTCCAGTCTGACAAATGGCAGACAATCTTTTGGTACCACTCAACAGCTGCTATCATAAATCGGGAGGCAAAGACAAAATGCAAACGAGGATGATGGGAAACAAGGGGGAAGAATATCTAAATATGACTACCTAAAATTTATTCAATAAGAATATAATGATTTGGCTGAGCCCCAATGGCATAGTGGTTGTGCATGAGACTGCGACCCACTGGGATGGAGGTTCAATTCCAGCAGCGGCTCCACAGGAGCAAAGGCTGGGCCTCCTACTCCCACCACCAGAGGGCAGTGATGCCCAAAAATAAAAAACAAAACAAAATAACTTTTTGTGCGCAGGACTGCGGCCCACTGGGATGGAGGTTCAATTCCAGCAGTGGGGCTGGGCCTCCTACTCCCACCACCGGAGAGCAGTGATGGGCCCCCCCCAAAAAAAAATATAATGATTTGCATTCCCAGGAGATCCAACATATTTCAGAATTCAGTCATGAAATTATTTTCACTTTGGTTTAGCAAACACATGCAATTTATCTTTCATTTCTAGATACCAGGTTATATTTATATGTTGAGCAACATTTCTTTGAATGCTATCCTCTTTTCAGGATGAGTTGGAATGATGTAACTGTCCTTAGGTTTGTTTTTTTGGGTTTTTTTTGGCATCACTGCCCTCTGATGGTGGGAGGAGGCCCAGCCTTTGCTCCTGTGGAGCCATTGCTGGAACTGAACCTCCATCCCAGTGGGCCGCAATCCTGCGCACAACCACTACGCCACTGGGGCTCAGCCCAGGTTTTATATGTCTGTATATGTATGTTTCTTCACTTACAAACACCATAGGAAAATACTTATCAAGCCTCTATGAGTCTATATAAATGTTCCTTTTCAAGATACATTTAGTAAGTCAAAGCAATTTGCAATGGAAGTACTGAATATAAAATAGAGAGTACTGAAAATGAATTGTACAGCTTGTGTGATCATATCCAAAATGCTGAGTTGTCATTTTAGAAGTCAAAAGAAAACTCAGATTGATTATATAATCAGTCAATTTTTCAAAAAATTGGACTTTTCAATGTAAGTGTGATTTCTGAGTTTTATAGTTGAAAATGTTCAACAAGAAATGTTACCACTGAGCCCTGGTGGCATAGTGGTTGAGTGCGGGACTGCTGCGCATTGAGTTGGCGGTTCAAATCCAGCAGCCACTCTCTGGGAGCAAGGCTAGGTTTCCTACTCCCACCAGGGCAGTGATGCCACCAAAAAATATATATATTTCCAGGATTTCCATTGCACCTAATTCAGGATTCCATCTCAATGTGTACAAAGATGCCATCATATTTTGCTATTAGAAAATATCTTTTAATTCCCCAATTTAAACTGCATAGTCAGAGACACTTAAACAGCATTAAAAGAAGAGATGGGAGGGGGGGGAGGTAAGAGGAAAGGAGAGGGGAGGAAGGAGAGAAAGAGACCATAGACATCATGGCATAGAACTACTCTAAATTTGTTTCCTGGGTTTCAATAGTGCTAAAATAGCAAGTTATCAAGAGTTACCATCTCCCGCCCCCCCCAAAAATAGCGCAAAAGAGTTCTAAGGTACAAAATCACATTAGCCCCAGAGTTCGACATTCGTACACCTTACCATTCCAGAATGGGGACTGTCCTATTTACCAGTGACCCCTGGGAATCCTGCCCAGCTCATTCAGGCAAGGCCCCACTGTGAGAACTATGGGCAAACCTGGCTCTCACAAAAGAGAAGGCCTTGTGGGCCCAAAGACTCTATGGTAGATTTTTCTGTCGGGTTGGCCAAGGAAAGGAAGGAACTTCGAGTGACTTTTGTGGGGATTACTGGCTGTGCTGAACAAGTGAAAAGAAAGAAAGCCAGGCAGGCATAGAATCATGTTCACATGCTGGCTCTTTGATGAGAATCCAATTTTGAGTTATATAGTATACATTTCCTTCCTTCCTTCCTTCCTTCCTTCTTTCTTCCAATGATGGAAGACTAGAATAAAAAATATTAAGTACATAGTGATATCAGTTTTAATGGTGAAATGAGAAATCATAAAATACAACAGCAAAGATTTCACATCATAATGGCAGTTTCTTAACAACAAAACTGTACAAAAACTACAGCTCACCCATCTGATCAAAGTTAATGATGAAATACCACCGTAGCCTGTTAGATTTCACTCGGTTAGTGCTATAATACAGCTGCATACAAATACTGACTGACATCCAAGTATTTCTTTCTAGTGCTGAGATTTTCATGTATCTTTTCAGGTTAAAAATTCTGCTGATATAGAACCTCTGATATACTCTTGGATTTCAATATATAGGCTATTATATTTAAGTTAACAAAGTACTTTTTAAAATTTATACTTTAAATATTACTTTCTATGTGTGATGAGGTATTTTTTATTTCCTCAAATAGGGAATCTATACAATAAGATGCATCTTATTCATACTGGTGTGTCTTCTAGAACAGCATTTATATTGGAGATGGTCATTTCTGGAGGTAATGGGTTCCTTGTTTAGCTTGGGGGAATGGGCTAAGACTTACTAAATTCACTAGGCTGTTGCAAATCGGGGGGGTGGGGATCATTTATGCATAAGCCAACTAAGATGAATAAAGCATTATGCAACATGCCTTTATGAGTAATTGGGGATTAAATCAGATACCTTTGGGGAATAGAATATAGAACTTCCTCTACTGTAGCTAGGAGATAAGACCTGCTGGGATCCTTAGTTTACACCTGGGTAACCCTAGAGAAAAAAAAGAAAAATAGAGACCTTTGTAAAGCTCACAAGACGTTGAACTTTCTTGCCAATGGAATCAGCTGAAATATTTATTTGGTACACACTAAACTTGATTCTCCTCAGTTGGCCAAGAGTTTAAGGAAGAGAGATGGCCACTACTACTAACAACTGAAGAGGGAAAATGTTTTTGACTGTGAGTTAACTCAAAATCACATCTTTGTTAAACCCCTTGGGTTTAAGTAAACCATTTTTCTTGAGAGACACCCCCAAACATGCTTTATCTTTTTAGCACTGACTCATTAAATGAAATCTGAGTGTGTCCCTGGATTTAGTATTAATAATGTTGAAATTTTCTTTTAAAAAAATTTTACTTTGGGGCTGAGCCCTGGTGGCGTAGTTGTGCGCGGGACTGCGGCCCACTGGGACGGAGGTTCAATTCCAGCAGTGGGGCTGGGCCTCCTACTCCCACCACCGGAGAGCAGTGATGCTCCCCGCCCACCCCCCCAAAAAAAAAAGTTTAAAAAAATTTTACTTTGGGGCTGAGCCCCGGTGGCATAGTGGTTGTGTGTGGGACTGCGGCCCACTGGGATGGAGGTTCAATTCCAGCAGTGGCTCCACAGGAGCAAAGGCTGGGTTTCCTACTCCCACAACCAGAGGGCAGTGATGCCCAAAAAACAAAACAAAAAAATTTTACTTTGGGCATAATATTTTTGGAAATCTTACCACGTTAGTATGGAAAGAATTTCTTCTTCCTCTGTCCCCAAATGTTTCTATAATAGTTTTTGTGTGCTTGTTTTGTTTTGGAACTCTTTGTTGTGGTTTGGGTGAAAGTTTGCAGCGCAAATTAATTTTGCCATTCAATAATTTATTCACAGTTTTGTGACACTGAATGCAATCCCTTCAATATAAAAGGACTCTTTGCCCTTGCTTGCTGGAATCCCTGTTTCTACTAACCCTTCCTTCCTTCCTCCTGAAAACTTTTTGGAAACTGCTGCCCATTTTACCTTGTATAGTTGATTACAGTGAAGTTTATGTTCCTCCCTGGTGTTATTATTCACTTTTGTTTGGTTAAAGTGAACCCTAGGGGTTCCATTTCACACTTTTATAGTAGTCTTGGGCCACAATTTCAGGGGTTCAGTGAACCTGGTTCACTTGCCCTCTTTTTAAAAAGTGATTCTGAAGATTGTTCTATCTTCCTTTCTATTATACTTTGAATTAGAGCAGTCAGTACTGGCAGCAGGACATCATCTAGTTCTTCTGGTTTTTAGTAGTAAAGGTTGTGGGACACTTGGTACAATAGTTTTATGGACTGTTTGCTTGAGTCTTTGATTTCTATTACTCTTCTTTCCTCCAGTTGGGGAGACACAAATAGTTGCTTCATAGACGGCCACGCACAAGCTTGCAGTCACTACACACAGCAGATGGATCTATTTGTTGTTGTTGTTGTTGTTAAGTGCCATGGAGTCAGTTCTGCTTCTCGAAAACCTCTGTACAACAAGAATGAGACACGACCTGGTCCAGTGCCATCTGCACAATTCTTATTTTTGAGCCCAGTGTTGCAGCCACTGTGTCAATCCGTCTTGTCATGGGCCTTCCTCTTTCTTGCTGCTCCTCCACTTCACCAAGCAAATGTCTTCATCCAGGGACGACTCTTTCCTAATGACAAGTCTAGAGTCTAGCGGTGAAGCTGCACAATCCCTGCCTTTAAGGAGCATTCTGGCTCCATTTCTTCCAAGGCAGATTTGTTTGTTCTTTTGCAGTCCATGGTATTTTTCAATATTCTTTGCCAGCACCATTTGTAATAGATACAAAGTATGTATGTAGAAATATTCTCTGTCAAACTTATATACTCATAGGTGTGTTTCTGTTTGCCTTTTTACATCTGTTGAGGTCACTATTGATCCAGTTAACTATTATTGTTTATTATTACTAGTGCTACAGGATTTTACATAGAATACTATTCTCATGCGTGATTTTTTATTTTATCTAAATTTTTATATACTAAATAAAAATCTCACTATATGGGCTATATTTTACTCAGACAGTCTGTTGTAAATAAGCACTATAATGAGAAAGACAATCACTGAGTAAATATTGGAGCAGAAACTACATTGAAATGATAATAGTCTTTTCCATTCGTTGGTAGGATTATGGCTAATCTAGTCGTGACCTCAATCCATTGACCCATATTTTCGAAAAGGGCTTCTTATTTTGTTAAATAATCGTGTGCTTATTTTATACTGGTAAGAGTTTGCATACAAAGTCTTGGGAAGGGTGTCTAAATAGATCAGATGACACTGAAATGGCTTGACATTTTCTAGAAATTGGAAGGTTTATTAATATTCCTTTTCAGAATTACTCACTCTGCTGAAACAATATTAAATGAGGCATTATTATATATACATATATGTGTGTTTATGATATATATATATACACACACACAGAAAGTTAAGTAACATTTTAGAAAAACAAATAAGGAAAAGCATATTTCTCGTTTAGGTGCACTGAGACAAACTTAACTAAGTTTTAAACTCAATAGTCCAGGAGCACCATTGACTAATCATACAAATAAGAGCCAGGCTGAAGAGTAATATTCCCTTGATCACTGAGTGACTGAATGGTGTGCTTACAATTCAGTACTAAAGAGGAAGGAGAAATGAAGCAGTCAGTGTATCCTGTTGGGGCCGACATGGATGATGATGCGTTTCTCATAAACCCTTTTCATTGTTTTCTCAATTTGCTTCAGAAACACTTGTGGGATTCGTCCACATAAAGTGTGCACAGTCTCCAAAAACTTCAACTGGAGTGGGTAATACATGGATTGGAAGAGATTGTCTTGAAAAGGAAACTGAAAGAGACAGGCAGAAAGAAAACGTTCGTTTTAGTTGCTGAAATGCCATTTAAAATGCCAAGTAACTTTTACTAGAGAAATGAAAGGGGAATTACTGCAAGGATACCTCACTGGGGTGGTGTGCTCTTCAATAAAGGTACTCAGAAAAAAGGCCTGGTGATCTATTATGAAAACTGACTAATGAGAACACTATGGGTCACAATCCAAAGTCGTCCAGGAGACTATTGGAAGAAGGGCGTGTTGGTTGGAAGACATTCCAAACACACCACAGCTATAGCCAGGGACTGGAGTAGGCCAACCATTGTGAAATCAGTGCAGGGCCCACAGCCATTTGTTTCTGCTATCCTGGTAGTCACTGCCATCGGAAACCCACTCACCAACAACTGACAACAGTCAAATACAGTGAAAAGGACTTTAGGCCAAAATTCTGACTTGGTGACCAAGCCCAGGCCATCTTTTAACTTCTCATGGCCTGTTTCTTTACCTCCAGAAAAAAGGTGATTCACTGAAATCCTGAAAGCTTTAAAAATCTAAAGGTAAAGCATATTTCTAATAACAGGATATTCTCAGCATAGCATGTTTGTGTTGAATAGAAATCTACTACATCAGAACACTGAATCAATCTCTCTCTCTCTCTCTCTCTCTCTCTCTCTCTCTCTGTCTCTCTGTCTCTCTCGGTGGCAGTGTGCTTTGTAGCAATCCCAATGAAGACACTTCAGGGCATGTCTACGAGGATGGTGTGAAACCAACAGTTTAGCAAGGGATTTTGTTTTAATAGTTTAGGTGCCAGATACAGACCTCAGAGATGTGGGGAGTGAGATCCAGACCACCACAAAACAGTGAAGCAGATCAAGGGAATTTCTTAGTTTCTCAGCACATATAAAAGTAAGAAATGCCAGAACTACCAGAGATAAGATGGGATCCCGTACTGTTGGGAAAATGGCATCTATAGATGTGCGTGGCACAGGGCTGCCACAAATCTTCACTTGGTATAAAACGCAGACACTGGAAATGCAATAAAGTGAGGCACAGCAAACCAAGAGGTGCCTGTATCAGCTGCTGTTCCTTTTCCACGTCATGTGGAGCTTTAGAGGTTTTTCACTTTTGTTTTCCAATTCTTCTGCTTTCCTATGAAATGTGTTCATGAGCAGTGTTTTTCAAAATAAATCTTTATTCCATTTAGTTGAGCCTCTGTCAAAGTTTTATTACAATCGTTTTACAAGGGGGAAAGTCTCTAGTACGTCAGGTCAGAGATGAACTCTTGGCAAGGACATTTTACCCAAGACTGCAGGGAAGAAAGGAAGGAAGGAAAGAATGGCTAAAGGTTAGCAGAACAGTCAGCAGCGTGAGTAGGTATCAGGTTTCTTAGATTAGGTCTTAATCCCTTTCAAGTATCCCCTAACATGTTGATCAGAAATGTCCACTCCTTCCCAGAAGCAGCTTTTGCACTATGCAATGCAAGAAAGGGGGTATTGGTGGTTCAGGGGTAGAATTCTTGCCTTGCATATGGGTGATCAGGTTTGATTACTGGCCAGTGCACCTCATGTGCAGCCACCACTCGTGTCAGTAGGAGTTTTCATGTTGCTATCATGATGACATGTTTCAGTAAAGCTTCCAGACTAAGAGAGGATTAAAAACCTGAGGATCAAACCCCCCACCACCACCCCAATCAGCCAATAAATACTCCAAGGGTCACAGTGATACAATCTGTAACCAGATTGCATTTTGCTCTAGCACGAGGTGGACCTTCATGAATTGAGTCTGAAGGGATGGCAGCTAACACCAATACAAGAAGGTTCTATTTCAGACCAGACTTAGAAGAATACCTTTTTGTTTACATAGGAATGGAGACAATGAATATCAACCTTGAGGTTAATACTGAATCTGTCCTTTGAATATATATGGTATCTAGTGATGGGAGTCCTTGGATAGTGCAAATGGTAATTTGGCATCATTTTAGATTCTTCTCTTTCATTCTACCCACCATCCAACTCTTATCTTGACACCTGTATCCTGAACATGGCCCATGAGGCAGGAAGAAACACCTGTTGGAGGAGGTCTAGGCTTGGGGTTGGGAGTGGGGTTTAAGGGTGAGAAGGCCAAGTGTGGGGAGAGAGGGAAAAAAGAAGAGAAAATGGTTTCAGAGAGAAAGAGTATTTTCAGAAAGGGACAGAAAAGTAAAGTATTCATTAAAAAAGTTTTTAATAAAAACCCATTTCACAGATAGTGAAAGAGACACAAAACCAATGACTAGAAAGTGATCCATAGGGATTTGAACTTAAGTCTGTTTATTCCCAAACTCTGGCCCCTGACCCACAGTACTTGACACTGTGGTGGATGGGGCTGGCACATGAATAATGGAGGATGAATTAGTTGATACACCTGATAGTAATACCTGGATGAAAAGTGGCTTTTTAAAAAATCATTTTATTGGGGGTTCTTATAGTTCTTATCACAATCCATACTTGTGTCCAGCACATTTGTACATATGTTGCCATCATTTTTCAAAACATTTTCTTTTTACTGGAGTTCTTGGTATCAGCTCATCCCCCCTGCCCCCCCTAAGCTCTCTCCTTCATGAACCCTTGAACATTTATAAACTTTTTCTTTTCATGTCTTACACAAACCACCATCTCCCTTCACCCACTTTTTTGTTGTCCATCCCCCTGGGAGGGGATTAAATGTAGATCATTGTGATGAGTTCCCCTTTTCTCTCAAAAAGTGACTTTTTAAGCCCAACTAAGGAATACTGTTGCATGAACTAGGCAGGATCATTCAGGAAATAGAAGCTATTTGGCCCTCTTTCTGGCCCCCATGAAGCAAGCAAGATAAATTGTAACTTAAGAATCACAATTGCCCGATTCCAAACCAGTGTTGACAGATTATAAAAGAAATCTGAGAGCAGCTCTGCGCTAGAATGCCAATCAGCTGTCTGCTTATTTCATGTCTACATGTACTCCTCAAAAGGTTTGCCGCCCCTGGGGTTGGTGTTCAAATATGTAAGTGATATGTATCACTAAGTCTTGAGAAAATGTTCTATGGAATTCAAAAATAAACAGGAGGAAGCAGAGGCTAGAAGAGAGAAGTGGTAGATCACACACACCTATCCCTCCTGCACAGAAGACAATTCTGAGAATCCAGATTTCCCTTAGCAAAAACACATCTTCAAACACACACAGAGTGTGCCACAATATTATGAGCTATAGCCTCGTTTTCACAACTGCCATAGCCCATTCTTGAAATTGTAAGGTTTCAAGACCCTTCAGGAGAAGACCTCCGCAGGAAGAGAAATTTTTCAGGTGATACAGCAGTGGGTGGCAAGCTTTTTCTGTAAAGGGTTAAATATAATGGGGGCGGGGGTGCAGGGCAGAGCTTCAAAAAGTTAAATGAAAATGAAATGAAAAGATAACGCAATGTTCCCATCAATCTTTTGAAGTTGTCTCCTAGTAAATATTTCAGTCTTTGTGGGACGTACATGGAGTCTCTCTCACAGCCACTCAGCTTTGTCCTCATGGCTATCTCTCCATAAGGTTTTGTTTTTTTAAATTCTTCCTTCTATTTTTATTTGTTTTTTTTTTTAAACAGACACATGAATTCAGAAATTTGTCCTGAGAACCAAAAAACTCTTTTCAATCCATTTTGTTTTAACTTTTTATTGTTAATTGGAATAATGTGTATGCAGAGGATCCATTTTGTCTCCATAAGGTTTTACTGGTGCACATTGAAGGGTGAATTTCAAATAATTTTCTCATGTGGTAAAATACTATTCTTCTTTTAATGTTCTGTGTATGAAAAATATATAAAATGTTCCTTTTTAAAAAAGATTATTTTATTGGAAGCTCTTACACCTCTTCTAAGAACCCATACACGAATTGTATCAAGCATATTTGTACATATGTTGCCATCATTATTTTCTAAAAATTTATTTTCTATTTGAGCCCTTAATATCAGCTCTTTTCCCTTCTCTCTCCCCTACCCTTGAGACCCCTTAATAATTCATTATTATTTTCATATCTTATACCAACTGCTGTCTCGCTTCCCCCGTAGTTTCTGTTGTTTATCCTTCTCCAGTTGTAATGATGGTGATGATGTGTCCACCATTGCTATTGGTTCCCCTTGCCTCCCCTCCTTTTCCCTTCTCTCCTGATATTACTACTCCCATTCCTGAGGGGTTTATCTGACCTGGATTCCTTGTGTCCAGAGCTCTTTATCAGTACCAGTATAGAGCCTCCAGCCCTGCCCAAAGTGGAAGACAGAATTGGAGTCATGAAACTGGAGGGGGTGCCCTGGTTGATCATCCCCTCTTTGTGACTCTTCAGTGACAGGCTGTCCCCTTTTCAACAGATGGGTTTTGGGTATCTGCTCTGCCCCCCGCTCCCCCCCCACTTGTTCTCAACAATATTTGTTTGTTTGGGGTCTTTGAATACCTGTTCCTGATCCTGTCGACACCGCATGGTCACAGGCTGGTGTGCTTCTTCTATGTGGGCTTGTTGCTGAAGACAAAATGGGCACAAAAGCAAATGTGGTAAAGAAAGCTGATGGTGCCCAGATATCAGCATCTGGGGCCTTAAAGGCTTGAAATTAAACAAGTGGCCATCTCGCAGAGAAACAACAAGCCCACAGCAGCCTGTGTGACCCTGAGGTGTCAACAGGATTAGGAAACAGGCATCCCAAGACCCTAAACAAATAACTCCTGTTGAGAACAAGGTGAGGTGGGGGTCCGTCCACTAGCTCAACTTAATTGCCATATAAATATGTGTACAGAGTCCAATACCTATATTTTAGTGAATTAGTATATTTACATATGTACACTCCTACGTCTATACCTCTCTTCTACCCATAGCTTACAAAGCATTCTTAGACCTCACAGTGTAAAAACAAAGAAACAAAAAACAAGCAGCAGGCCAGCTAGGCCCAAGTTCACTAACCCCCTGCTCCCTGTCTTGGAATTACCGTTTCCAAGAGTAAGCCCTGCAAGTAAGTTTTGCTGGTTTTCACCTGGAAAACTCACAATGATGTGCACTAGGGCTTTTCCAAAAATGTGGGGTGAGTGACATTCGCAGGTAGCAATTGACCTTATTCTAGATTGTGAGGCAAAAAGGAAGTTCTGTTCATGTTGGATTAAAGGCAAGAAGATACAAGTGGTCTATGACTTATAGGGCGACTCTATTCCAACAACTCTACTCTAAAGTGGGCTCTGATGTAAGTAGTAAGTACCTCTTTTTTCAGTTTAAAAAATGTTTATTTTCTGCTGTACTAACTATCTGCCAGCAAATATCTGACAAGACATACATGGGTGTGGAAAAATGGAATAGGTGTGGTTTGTCCTAACTCAAATACACTGTAAATTGGGGTATGCCCATATTTCTCTCGTCTTTCCTCACTGCCATCAAGTTGATGCCAACATCAACTGGGAACAGGGTAGCACTGCACCTGTGAGTTTTCAGACTGTCACTCCTTATGGGAGTAGAACGCCCCTTCTTTCTCTAGAGGAGTGGCTGAGGGCTTTACACTGCTGATTTTGTCGATGGCAGTTCCATGTGTAACCACCACACCCACAGGACACTTTTGAAATGGACAGAAAAAGAAAACACAAGTCAAGCTTGAAATATGATTCCTTTTGGATTACAAACAAATAAGCAAAAATAAAATCGGGGGGGGGGGTTCTGAGTAGTAAATCTTTACATAAGTGGACAATCTCCTCATTCTTCTGAGGAGCAAAGGTGGTTTGAATTGCTGACCTTGTCTAACCAACAACTAACAAATGGCAAAGGGAGCGTATTTGAAAAAACCAAGCCCATTGCCACTGAGTTGAATTCAGACTCAGCGCTTCCTTATCGGGCAGAGTGGAACCTATTAGAGTAAATAAAGAGCCTTCGTGGCACCGTGGGGTAGATGAGGGGCTGCTCCTGCCAAGGTTCACACCCGCCCGTGGTTCCAAGGAAGAGGACAAGGCAGTCTGCTCCCAAAGAAACTTAACCTTAAATATTCTATAGGTCATTATAAGTAGGAATCAATGGCGATGGGTTTGGTTTGGGGTTATTATGGCAATGACACAGGATTTCCCTCTCTGATGTGGACTTTGAAGTAAATTTATGTAAGGAAAAAGAACAACTTATTTGGAGATCGGCAGGAAGCAGTATAGTCCAGCTGGTTCCCCCTGTGCATTCTAGGCGCTCTTTCCTTGGTTTTCAACTAGGCCCCCGTCTCTGTGCTGTGGGCCCAGGCTGGCTGCTTGTGCCATCGTCCTCAGCACCTAGGGAGTGATCATGTAACGCTCAGGATCTTTTTCAATGGCCACTCCACAGTCCTAATTGAGGATGTGCCCTTCTTGGAGGAAGATTTTGAGAATGGCCCCCAGAAAATATACCACTTCTCTGAGCAAATCAGCTACAACTGTTTCATCACTGCGGGCCTGTACATCCTCCTCAGAGGTTTCTCTTTCTTCCAAGTTCGGCTCAATAGTGCAAGGAATACTTGGTGCGATAGAAGAACACATTCCCAATCTCCGCTCCACCCCTATAAGACCGCCTTCCATGGAGACCCACCCATCTGGCACCCTCCACAGGATGGGGTTTTCCTGGTGATGGACTGACCCCCTTGTTCTCTCTAGTGCCCCCCTCTCGCCTCATTCTCCACCACAATAAAGAGAAACTGCTCTCTTAAAAAAAACAAGTAAGCAGGAAGGAGCCCAGGGAGCATAGAGGGTACGAGTTGGGCTGCAATCCTCAAGGCCAGAGCTTGAAGCCACCTGCCGCTGAGGGGAGAAAGGTGGTAAAGAGTGGGAACACACAGGTCAGTTCGACCCTCTCCTACAGGGTCACTATGAATTGGAATCTACTCAAGGGCAGTAAGTTTAGTTTGGTGAAATAAGGAGTGGATCTTGTAGAATAGTGGGATCTTGAAGAATAGTGATGTGCCTACAGTGAAGAGAGAGTGACTGGAGTGGGGGCAAAATGATGTAACTGCAAGCTCTGGGAGAAGAAAACAGTTGACCCTAAAGAGGACTGATGACAAAGCCCCCATCTGCTTCATGCTGATAGCACATGGCTGTTAGGTAACCAAGGCAGGAACACACTTACATCCCGTATTGCTTCATAGAGAGCTTTGAAAGTTGGTTGCTTATCATCGTGGTAGACACCTCGGTTCCCGTGCAAGACAGACACACCTTCCTGCTCAGCCTCTTTGCAGTTGCTCCCATACATGCAGTGATCAGGGCGGTAGTTCCAATGGCAGGGGAACACATAGAGACACTCTGGAGATAAGAAAGAAAGATTATGTCCACAGTGAGTTCCAGCTCCCAGCTAATACCCAGGGAGTAAGCCAAACAGCTGTACAGACCGTTTATATGCATGCACTAGACTTCCTAAGGTGATTCATTGCCTGTAAATGCAATTTCATGACATTTATTAAACTTCTGATACCAGATTTGAAGGGGTATGCATTAGAGGTATTGTAACTTTAAATTTTTTTAATTCCATAACTTACTTTAACTATATTACAGATTTGGGAATAATGGCTAAGTCTTGAATTGGTTATCATTTTTGCAGCCCACTCATGCTTGCTCTCCATGTTCATCCCTAGCATCAGATATGGACTTAACAGACTCTCACGAAGGGCTGGCAAACCAACTAGGAGGTAAGGAAAATTACTCTGGTCTCTAATGCATTGTGGCTCTTTCTTTCTTGAAAAGTAGCAGCTATCCAACATATTTATTCTCGACATACATACATCCTTCAGGGCTTTTCTCTTTGTAAAAAAAAATTATTAAAAAACTCATTTAAGGTGAAATCTGACCCTAAAAATTAGGTTTCCATTGAACTATTTCCACACAAATTATTCAGTAGTAGTGATTAATTTTTTCCTATGCTGTCATCATTCTTTTTTTAATCATTTTATCAGGGGCTCATACAACTTTTATCACAATCAGTACATACATCTGTTGTATGAAAACCACATTTGAACTTTTGTTGCCATCATCATTCTCAAAACATCCTCCTTCTACTTAAGTCCTTGGTATCATCTCCTCATATCCTCCCCCCCCCCATTTTTTTAATGAAGTAAATATTTCTCCAAAAACAGCTTCACTGAAACATTCATATACCATACAATTCACTGATTGTGTTAGTCCAGGTAGACTAAAGGAACAAATTTCATAGACAAGCATATGGATATAAGGAATGGGTTTATATTCAACAGGAACAGGACATTGAGAAAACATCCTAGCCCAGTCCAGCTCAAAGTCACAAGTCCGATATTAACCCATTTGCCCAAAATCAGTCTATAAAGTCTCCTTCCGACTCACGAAGTCACAGGTCAGTGAGTGCAGAGTCCCGGCACCGACAGGGGTCTCCCTATGGCTCCTCGCTTCCAGGGCTCAGGGTCCATCAACAGCATCCTGTGGTGGCAGAAGCAACTCATCGCTGGCAGAGGCCTCCAGGTGGCTGCCCCAGCCTCAGAGGTCCAGCTCCATCAGGGCAAAGCCATGTGGTCTCTCCTCCGGCTATTCCAGCTTCCCTGACGCCACCATCCTGTGTTGCCTGTGATTAATCACCTCTGAGACTAACTCCCAACAACTGGGGAAGATAGCTTCTCATCTTCACGAGGAAAATATCGCAAGATTTCCCAGAAGTCTCATGCCCACATAGAGGCCTCATTGGCTACTCAATGGCTATGTCCAGATTAACAGGCTAGACTCCACCCCTACATTTCAATCATAAAATTAACATAAGCACATGACTGCCACACTGATTTAGAATCTGGTATTTAACAAAGTCACAGGATAATGGAACCATCACAATCAGAGAGGAAAAACACCAAAAATACCTCCCTATTTTCCTTCTCCCACATGTTTTCCACTATCCCCTACTCCTGTCTCTATAGTTTATCTACTCCTGTTCTATAGTTTGTTTATTCTGGCTATGTTATGGAAGTAGAATCAGATACAATGAAGTCTTTGGTGACTCTCAATGTTTTTAAGGTTCATAAATGCAGTAGCATATGTCAATACTTTGTATCTTTTATGACTAATATTCCACTGTGCATATATATATATATATATATATATATATATATATAGCATTTTGTTTACCCATTCATGCATTGATAAGATACTGTAAATGTCATACAAAAAGAAAGATTATTCAGGATCATGGACAACAATGTCAACTAGTGCCTCTGGCACTCACAGACAGCGAGATCAAGGGTCTTCTAGAAAATGAGGATCTTATTGGATGGCTGAGTGGAAAAATAAATGTACAGGGCCAAAGAGTGCTAGGCACATGGCTGTACTCCACAGTGTCCAGCTCTGCCCCAAGTTATGATCAAATGGATTCACTCGACGCACTGCCATCAAGTTGATGTGACTCACAGTCACCCTGGAGGACAGAGTAGAACTTCCCCCCTCCCTCCTGAGTTTCTGAGACTGTAGAGGAAGAGAAAGCCCTGTCTTTCTCCAGAGGAACAACTGGTAGTTTCGAACTGCTGACTTTGTAGCAAGCAGCCCCAGGTATAACCACTACGCCCCAAGCCACCTCTAAAATGGACAGATACAGGAAATACAAGTCACACTTGAAGTAAGATTCCTTTTGGATTACAAACAAATAAGAAAAAAAATGAAATAAGGGCAGTGATGCAAAAAAAAAAACAACAAAAAAATGAAATAGTGGAGGAGGGGGGACGTGCACACACCAAAAGAACTTGAATCTCAAAAAAAAAAAAAAAAAGGAAGAAAACAAATACATTCTTGGTGTATGTGCCCAATGTGTGTGCTTTTTGTATATCTAGTGGTTTTAACCAGCTTTTTTGGTGACCCTCAGTCCCTAGGCCCCTGCAAGGAGCACCTGGTAGTGTCTGGAAGGAGACATTCTTGGTTGTCACAAGAAGGGTAGGATGCTACTGGTATCTGTTGGTGGCTAAGAAGAGAAAACAGGGAGATAAACATCTTATAATGCACAAGATCCCCACAGCAAAGGATGATGTCAGTAGGGTCAGGGTTGAGAAACTGTTCTCATTCTACTGAACTCAGAAAAATTCCCTTTATTGACTCCAAAGAAAACTCACTGCCATTGAGTCAATGCTGCCTCGTAATCAGAAAGTTCCCTGTGGATTTCAGAGAGGGGAACTGTGTACAGGAGTGGAAAGCCCAGTCTTTCTCCTGAGGAGCCGCACCACCATCCCACCAGGGCTCCTCCAACACGACAAAATCGCTCATAGGTTCGAGGGTCTCTGGCTTCAGGGTTCCTCAGTTTGATGCCTTTACAGGCTGGAATTAGAAGAGTTACAGATCCAACATATCTGCAAATGTGTGTTGTTGAGCAAGAGAAGCCTGGAAGCGGGCACAGGAATATTGGAACAAATAATGTCCACTATTGGAAAATCAATTTAAGGAGGTACTTGCAGGGGTGAAGGCAGAGGACCACTCCTTAGAGATTATTTACTAGAGTTTACTTCAAGATCAAACCCGAACACTGAGAGCACCACATAGTGACACTTGGAAAAACCTTCCATCAGATTCTTAACTGTTTACAACACAGTATTAGATTTTTCCTTCTCACAGGAGAACTTTATTGAACCATGATTTTTACCTTCACACTTGTCAATACACAGCCATTAGGCAGTACAGAAGCCTGCTCCTCCCGATGCTACATTAACTAGATTTGAACATCAGTTTTCCATGTAAGACCAACATAACTTTCCGCACTTGAGCTCTCCCAGGTCTCCATGGGAGAAAGAAATATCTCATAGACATTTACATTATGGAAAAATGTGTGGCTTTGTCCTCTAGGGTTGCTACGAATCAGAATAGGCAGCATATGATAGGGTGGTACAAATGGTTAAGTGCCTGACTGCTAACTGAAAGGGTGGAGCTTCAGGGACTTCCAGAAGGACCTTAGAAGAAAGGCCTGGTGCTCTACTTCTGAAAAATCAGCCATCGAAAATCCTGTGGGGTTAATTCTACTCGCACACTCATAGGGTCACTATGAATCAGAATCAACTAGATGGCAACTAATTTGGGATTTCTTATAGGGAGAATGTGAGGATGAACTGTATAAAGATTAAAAGGTTTTTAAATAGTGCCTGAGAGATAGTAAAGATCCCATAAGGTTCATAAGCTAAGGGTCCCATAGCACTCACTTAGGACAGCCATCTGGACTGCTGCACATGCATCATTTACCTGGGTAGCTGTTAACACTCTCTGCCAAGTAAACAGTCCTAGAGCCCAACCTGTATCTTTGTAGATGCAACAATCATTTGAATGTACAGATATTTATCCACGAGTGCCTGATATGTGCACTGGGAACAAAGCAAATACAGGGAAAGTCTTGTTGCTGCCTTCATGGGGGGTAAAAGGTTTGGTAATGAATAGCTTTGTCTGTTCCCACAAAGGTTAGGACTTCCCAACAGCCGACCGGAGTCTCTTTTATAACCTCCTCAGAAGACTGAGCCCAGTGAGACAAAAACAAAGTGGAGAGGGTCTTTGGAATATAATATGCATGGGTTCAAATATGGCTTCTATCAGATTATAAGATTGGTGAGTTACTGAAACATTTACCATCTGTTTAGAAATGTTACAAATCCAAAAAACCAAACTAGTATCTGGATAGTGGATTCCAACATATATCGACCCTTTATAACTACAACCCTCCCACGTCCCACCCACACCCCTGTTCCCAGCATTTCCATGGCTGTAAATCATAACAGGAGTGTGATGTCCTTCTGCAGAGTGGTTGGTGATTCGGTTAGCAGTCAAGTTCTGAAACACTGAATCAATCACCAGGCCTCTTTTAGAAGCAGTACAGGTTGTCCAGGTTTGATGCCCAGGTTCACCGCAGATTAACTGATAGCAAAACAGTCATCTCAAACCTCCCAGCTAGCATGAAGACGGTGCAGGACTGGGCAATGCTTTGTTCCGTTCTGTGTCGACTGCCAAAAGCCAGAGTTGGCTCGATGGGAGCAACAATAACAAGAAGCTGATACCTCACAGAGGAGAGGCTAATCTCTCAGGTCACTCTTTGGGACTGAACACAGGACCTTACCACTGGCTGTGGGAACTGAGGCAAATTACGTCTCTTTTCTCTATGCCTCAGCTACAAACGGAAAATAAGCACCCAATAAATATGCTGTTGCTGTGTGCCCTAAACATTGAGCATTGTGTTATGTGCATCACAACCCTATGAAACAGAGGAGACCTGCCCAGTAGTGTGTTCAAGGCTGCAAGAAAATAAAGTTTTTTAAAAAATCATTTTATTGGAGGCTCATACAACTCTTATCACAACCCATACATCCTTCCATTGTGTCAAGCATATTTGTACATTTGTTGCCAACAGCATTCTCAAAACATTTGCTTTCTAGTTGAGCGCTTGGTATTAGTTCCTTATTTTTCCCTGCCCTCCCCCCAACCTCCCTCTCTCCCGAACCCGTGATAATTTATAAATTATTTTTTGATGTCTTATACTCTCTGTTGGTTCCTTTCACCTACTTTTCTGTTGTCTGTCCCCCAGGGAGGGGATACTATATAGATCCTTGTAATCCATTTCTCCTTTCTTCCCTACCTTCCCTCCACCCTCTCAGTACCCCCACTCTCACCACTGGTTCTGAAGGGTTCATCTGTCTCAGATTCCCTTTAATTCCTGTTCTTATCTGTACTAGTATACATCCTCTGGTGTGGCCAGATTTGTAAGCTACTGCACCCTGACTGGACCATCTCCCCCCACAACCCTTCTGCCCTTCTGTAAGGGGATGACCAATTGCCAATTGACTTTCTACCCACTGGCTTGTGATCATTCTCCATTTGGCATTATTGCATGTATTTCGTGCATCTGAAGAGTACTTTATAGACTGTTTCAGACATATGGACTATTATCAGACTTCTGACTTTGGACTGGACTGGGCTGGGATGTTTTCTCATTATAAAATTACCCTTTATATAAAACTCTTATATACGTATGTGTTTAAGAATTTGTTTCTCTAGTGTACCCAGACTAACACATAGATGCACATAGATATAATCCCCCGTCATATATTTTACATATGTACATGCCTGTATTTAGACCTCTATAAGTGCCCTTTGTGCCTAGTTCTTTCCTCTCTTTCCTTTTACTTTCCTCTTGTCCCACTATCATGCTCAGCCTTCATTTGGGTTTCAGTAATTCCTCTTGGTTACATCGCCCTTGATCAAGTCATAGCAGGCCTCTCCTCGCCACTGATTTTGAATCACTTATTGTTTCCTTGTCCCTGGGTTTGTTAATACCACTTCTGTGGCCGTCACCTAATGTGGTGTCAATTTGAGCATTAAGAGAATAGGGGTGGAGTTAACCTGTCAAACTGGAGACAGCCAATGAGACCTCTATGTGGGCATGGTCTTCTCCTGAGAATTCTGGGAAATGTGCTAATTTCTTCTTGGAGGCAGAGACACTGTCTCTCTCAGTTCACTCTCTTGGAGACACTCAACTAACAAGGCTTTCTCCTTGTGAGACATCGCTGAGGAGAAGTCACATGGACCTACCTGATACAGCTAGAAACCTGGAGAAGCCACATGGAGCCTCCTGCCAGCACTGAGATGCTTACCACACCACTGGATCCAGAAACTTTATACCCATTGTCTTGTGATCATTCTGTATTTGACATCATGAGTCTGAAGAGGGCTTATAGGTTGGACTTAGGACCTTGTTCTGGAGGGGGTTGGGATATTTTCTCAATGTTCATTTCCTCTTGTATGTAAACCTCTCCCTCATATGCATATATGTGTATGGATTTGTTTCTTTAGTCTACCTGGGCTAACACACTTTCTTTACCTCACCTCCCCTTCTCCCATGTCCCCTCTGGAACCATCGGTCCTGTTGTTTACTCCTTCTGGTTGTTTATCCCACCTGTCTTATCTAGATAGACCTATAAAGATAATAATGTGCACAAAAACAAGACAGCAAAACAAAGCAACGAAAGAAAACAAAACAACAATAAACCAATTACAAAAAACCAAAAAGCCTATAAATAGTTCAAGGTCTGTTAGTTGACCTTCAGGAGTGTTTTCTGGTGGAGACTGATGGGGTGCCACACCCTGGGCCCAAAGACAATTTTTGATATTTCCTTGCTTTGTTCCTCTCGCTCTTCTGTTGTATGCCTTTAGTGTTTTGCCTCGATGAGGTGGGGTCAGATTGGGCGCAACTCCCATACTGTGTCTCCAGTGTTGTTCTCTGTTGGGCCATGGGTCAGAAAAGGAGGTCATGTCTCATAGTGAGGTCAGCCATTTGGTCCTCTCTGCATTGGCTGCTCTGAGCAGGGATAGCATCCTCAGGGGTTGGTGAGCCAGGATGTGCTTTAGTCTCCACCCACCCCCCACCCCCTTCATTTGCTCATGTGTGCTCTGATTGGCGGCAGCATTTTTGTGGAGCAAGTTGCTGGGTCTTGTCTCCCTTGAAACTGCTATAGGTACAAACTACTGACCTTTTCAGTTTTGGGTTGTATGATTATAATAATTATTATCCTCCTTACTATCCTTTCTTTTCCTCACCATTTTTATGCCAAGAACTATTGCACTAGGTTGCTAAGATGATTAGATGAGATAAATTGAGAGAGTCTTACTGATTTTTTTTAACATACAGTGAGCCCTGGTGGTGTAGTAGCCCTTAAGAGAGCCCTGTCTTTCACTCTTTGGGAGAAAGGTGAGGCTTTCTATTCTCCCATAAAGAATTATAGTTAGGGCTGAGCCCCGGTGGCGTAGTGGTTGAGTGCGGGACTGCGGCCCACGGGCTTGGTGGTTTAAATCCAGCAGCAGCTCTCCAGGAGCAAGGCTGGGTAGCTCCCACGACCACCAGAGGGCAGTGATGCCCCCCTCCCAAAAAAAGAATTATAGTCTTGGAAACCCACAAGAGCAGTTCTACTTTGTCCCATAGGGCTGCTATGAGTAGGATTCTGCTCAATGGCAATGAGTTGGTTTTTTGTTTTTAATGGGGAGAGTTATACCTGTGATAATTGCTGCTAGATCTGCAGTTGCCCAGCTATTCTATAACCCTTTAATGGTCATAGATCTTTGGAAATCTAGTGAAAATCTTAGGTCTTGTCTTTGGAAAAGATCAACTGGATTTATGTTATAGACTGAATTGTGTCCTTCAAGAAGATACGTTGAAGTCTTAACCTTTAGTGCATGTGAACATGAACTTGTTTGGTATCAAGTTTTCTTGGACAATGTTATCAGTTAGGTCAACAAAGCATCATACTGTATTTTGGAGAAGAGGTGGAAGCATATACCCACAAGGAAGATGGCTATGTAAAGGTGGAAGCAAAGAATGGAGTGATCGATCCACAAGCCAAGGAATACTAGAAGCAGGCAAGAAGAATACTTCTAGCAGCTCACAGAGAGCATGGCCTGGCTGACACTGTCAAGGGGTCTAGCCTTCCAGAACTGTGACAAAATATATTTCTGTGGTTTTAATCCACCCAACTCAGGATACTCAGAACTCCTAGGAAAGGAATATACCTCAATCAAATTGACTGCCATGAAGTCAATTCCAAAGGGAATTCAACAGCATCAATAAAGAACATTTGTTGACAAGTTTAGGGAGCTGTAGATTTCTGTCTATTGAATCCCAGCTATGAAACCTCAAAAAGGAAATTCGGTTTCAAATAATTCAATTCACATCTCATACTCTCTCTCCTTTCAGAATTTTTCCAGAGAGAGGAAACATACTACATTGGGGGATATAATATGAACAAGCATTTCCTTATCACATTATTATAAAATATCAGTGTCAGCAGACAATAAGGTATTGCTTCTGCCCTCAAGGAATTTATACTCTTTAAAGGAAGTCTAAGGAGCCCTGCTGGCACAGTAGTTAAGCTCTTCAGGGTCAACCAAAAAGTTGGAAGTTGGAATCTAAGAAAAGGATGTGGATGTTGGCTTGTTCACACATTACAAGCTTAGCAGTTCTGTTCTGCCCTATAGGGTCTCTATAAGATGGAATTGACTCAATGATAATGGGTTTAAGGAAGATAGTACTCAATATCACAAAAATGAACAAACACTATGTTTTATTGCAGTTCAGAGAAAGGAGTGTTTATTTCTGGGAGGTGAAATGAGAGAAAGTTTTGAAGTTTTGGACCTAAAGTTAAGGAAGAATTTTGACAGTCTGAAAAAGAGCCCTCAAAGTATTTAAGGTAGAAAAAAAACCAGTCTGATCAGAATGAAAGGTTGGAAATCAGAGTGTTTTAGGAAAGATAAGCTTCTTTAGTTCTGCTGGGGCAAAGGCAATTTCTATGAAGGTGGAAAGTAATAGAAAAGGGGTCACGTGAATACACTGCTTTAGAATATTCAAGACATGTTCCACGAGATTGTGACAAGTAAACAAGTTTGAATCTATCTTGTAGCTGAAAGGAAATAAAATGTTCCTTTGAAAGGTGAGGTAGCAGCTCATAAATGTATAGGGACAGATGAATTGGGCAGGGAATGGGTAGCGCCTTAGGCTTTGGGGGAGGCCACTAATCCCTGTCAGTTTTCAGCACTCTGCTAAAATGAGTTTCTTTCTGCTCTTAGGTAATAACTCTCAAAGCCCAAGTTCCCAGGAGACAGTCTAGCAGGGCTCTCAGACTACATGCAATGGGGAGAAGGAACTGCTTTAAGGAAGCTGGGAACCTTTACCAAAAGAAAGGAAATTCAACAGTGGGTGGTTAAAAATAACAGATGTGACCCATAACAAAAGAGAAATGGGGCTGACCCCGGTGGCGTAAGTGGTTGAGTGTGGAACTGCGGCCTGTGGGCTTGGCGGTTCAAATCCAGTGGCGGCTCTCAGGAGCAGCACTGGGTAGCTCCCATGACCACCAGAGGCAGTGATGCCAAAAAAAAGAGAAAGAAATTGAAGAGGTCATTAAAAAGCTGCACTTGTCCATGAGCCCTGGCCTCACTGAAGAATTCTACCACTCAGAGAAGAATTGACACCAATTCTCCTCAAACTACTCTAGAACTCAGGAAAGGGTCAAATACTCCCGAAACCATCCTATGAAGCATGGATAACCACATCACAACCAGGCAAAAACACCACTAAACAAGAAAATTCTCAATAAAGCCCTAGCCAACAGAATCCTACAACATATCAAAAAAATGCATCTCACGATCAAGTGGAATTCATAACAGGTATGCAATGATGCTTTAGCATTAGAAAACTAATCAAAATAATACAGTACATACATAAAATAGAGGAACAGAATCACATGACCATTACACTACATGCAGGAAAAGTATTTAATAAAATTCAATACCATTTCCTAATAAAAATTCTCAGCAAAATAAAAATGAAAATTCTTCAACATAAGGGCATATAAAGACAGCAACCAAAAAAAAAAAAAAAAAAAACCAACACCCAACACCATTCTCAATGAGACTGAATACATACACCTTGAGAACAAGCATAAGATAGGATGTCCTTTATCCTCAACTCTTATTCAATATTGTACTTGAAATCCTAGACAGAGAAATTAGGGCCACCAAGGAAATGAAAGGAATAGCCATCGATAAAGTTAAGAAATAAAACTATTTCTCTTTCTGGGTGATACGATCCTATACATAGAAAATCCAAGAGATTTTAGAAGAAAGCTGCTGAGATTCAGTAGAAATGAGGCAAGATACCAAAATATAAAAAATCTGTTTGATTCCCTAACACTAACAAACAAAACTCTGAAAAGGAAATCAGGAAAAAAATGCCACTGACAATAACCACCCAAAAGGTGAAATTCATAGGAATAAACTTAGCTAGGGATATAAAGACATTCATGAAGAAATCCTGCAATATCAATGGTAACTTAAAAAACAGATGCTGACGATGGTATGGGAGGGTGGGACTCATACTCTGATGGTGGGGTCATAAAATGGTACACTACTGTGGCAAATAGTGTGGCATTTCCTTAACTAGTCCATGAACTATCTCTTACCATGGATAAACTTGGAGAATATTAGGCCGAGTTAGGGGGGGGATCAATCACCAAGGGACAGATATTACATGATACCACTATCATGTGAAAAGTGAAAAGGAATTATTGACAAAACCATTATTTAACATTTATCAGTGATGAAAAGGGGGAGGGAGGAAAAACTAAACAGTAGACATAAATTGTCTCGGGTGAAGGGAGCAGTAGGTCACAATGAGGGGCAAGTCAGGACATCATGACACACTGGTGTGCAAGAGTAAAAGGTAATGATGGTTGATACTGTTACTAAATATGCAGCCATGCAATAACAGTAAGTACAATAATTTACAGGCAGCTACACAGGTATATTGCTAAGCTGAGCAAGCTGAGATGTCAAATAGGAATACATCCATGAGCATCTATAGATTTGACAGGATATTTATTTTTTAAAGCATTTTATTGAGGCTCTTATCATCATCCATCCATCCATCCATTGTATGTCAAGCACATATGTACATTTGTTAACCTCATCATTCTCAAAACATTTGCTCTCTACTTAAGCCTTTGGTATCAGCTTGTTTTTCCCCTCCCTCTCTACTCTCCCTCCCTCATGAAGCCTTGAAATTTATATATTATTATTTTGTCATATCTTACACTGTTCCAGTATCTCCCTTCACCCCCTTCCCTATTGTCCATACCCCAGGGAGGAGGTTATATGTAGATCCTTATAATTGGTTCCCCTTTTCCGCCCTACCTTTTCTTCCCTCTCCAGGTATCGCCACGTACACTGTGTTAGTCCAGGTAGACTAGAGAAACAAATTCAAGGACACGCATATTGATATAAGGAAAGGGTTTATATACAAAAGGAATGGGACATGGAGAAAGCATCCCAGCCCAGACCAGTTCAAAGTCATAAGTCCAATATTAACCCATATGCCCAAAATCAGTCTATAAAGTCTTCTTCCAACTCATGAAGTCACAGGTCAGTGGGTGCAGAATCCCGGTGCTGGCAGGGCACCTCACCTCCAGGGCTCAGGGTCCATCAACAGCAGAAGCAACTCATCCCTGGCAGAGGTCTCCATCTGGCCACCCCAGTTTCAGAGGTCTGGCTCCATCAGGGCAAAGCTGTGTGGTCTCCGCTGGCTCCTCCAGCTTCTCAAATACTGCCAGCTTGTCTTTTCTGTGATTAATCGTCTCTCTAACTCCCAACAACTGGGGAAGATAGCTTCTTATCTTCACGAGGGAAATATCGCGAGATTTCCTAGAAGTCTCAGGAGAAAGTCATGTCCACATGGGGGCCACATTGGCTACTCAATGGCTATCTCCAGATTAACAGATTAGCCCCTCTGCAGGGGCTAGACTCCACCCCTGCATTTCAATCATAAAATTAACACAAGCACATGACTGCCACATAGACCAATGGTCCTAAAGGGATTGTTTGTCCTGGATTCTGTGTTTCTGGTTCTCGTCTATACTAGCATACATTCTCTGGTCTAGCCAGATTTGTAAGGTATAATTGGGATAATGATGGGGTAGGGGTGGGGCGCGTTGAGGCATTTAAGAACTAGAGGAAAGTTGTGTGTTTCATCATTGCTACACTGTACCCTGACTAGCTTGTCTCCTCCTAGGGACCCTTCTATAAGGGAATGTCCTATTACCTACAGATGGGCCTTGGGTCCCCCATCTGTACTCCCCCTCATTTACAATGATATAATTTTTAGTTCTTTGAACCTGAACCCTTCGACACCTTGTGTTCATACAGGCTAGTGCACTTCTTCCACATGGGCTTTGTTGCTTCTGAGCTGGATGGCCATTTGTTTACCTTTAAGCCTTTAAGACCCCAGATGCTGTATCATATGATAGACGGGCACCACTTTCTTCACCATTTTTGCTTATGCACACATTTGTCTTCAGCAATCATGTCGGGAGGGTAAACATCATGAAATGCCAATTTAATAGAGCAAAGTGTTCTTAAATTAAGGAAGTAGTTGATTGGAGGCCCAATGTCCATCTGCTGCCTTAATACTAAATGTATAAATATATGCACATAGATCTATTTCCCCCTCATCTTATATATTTATCTATATACATACCTGTATTTAGACTTCTATAAATGCCCTTTGTCTCCTATTTTTCCCTCTATTTCCATTTATTTTCCTCTTGTCCCACTATCAAGCTCAGCCTTCATTTGTAGTTTAAGTAATTTCTCTCAGTTACATCTCCTTTATTAATCCCTACCAGGCCTCTTATACTCTCCTTGCCACTGATTTTGGATCACTTGTTGTTCCCTTGTCCCTGGGCTGGTCAACACCACCTTCAACAGGATATTTCTAATGCATGTTCATATACACTGCAAATGGATTCAAGTATATAATAGCACATATAATAGGCAAAATTATGCAAATTACTTATGGTCAGTGAAATGGTCTTTGGACCCCCAAAGGGATCACGACCCACATGTTTAAAACTGCTGCCGTATGGCATTCACATTTACATGGAGCCTTTTAGTTATTTGCAAAGTACTGTATGAACTGATTGTTTCTTAGCCATATCCAAAGACCTTGAAGAACTGTTGACATCCATTGGTATAGCATAATACATAATGTCAATGTTCTACATCCTCTTTTGATGAATAGTGACTAGATGTCAAAAAAATTTTTTTTGTTTTTTTGGGGGACATCATTGCCCTCTGGTGGTGGGAGTAGGTGGCCCAGTCTTTGCTCCTGTGGAGTCGCTGCTGGAATTGAACCTCCATCCCAGTGGCCCACAGTCCCGCGCACAACCACTACGCCACCAGGGCTCAGCCCCCGATGTCAAAAATTTTTGAGGGATTTCTTTTTTTTTTTTTTTTGGCATCACTGCCCTCTGGTGGTGGGAGTAGGAGGCCCAGCCTTTGCTCCTGTGGAGCCTCTGCTGGAATTGAACCTCCATCCCAGTGGCCCGCAGTCCAGCGCACAACCACTACGCCACTGAGGTGCAGCTAAGGGGATTTCTAATATACAATAATTGTTCCCTCTCTCCCTGTGCATAGCCAAGAGTGGGACCATGAGGACCTCGGCCTCCACAACCATGAGATCAGAAGAAATAGATGGTTGCCAGTTACCAGCAGCCTAAAAAGAAATCACAGTAGGAAGCTCTGGGTAGAACGGGAGAAAAATGTAGAATAACAATAACAGAACAGTGAGGCATGCTGGTCTGAAAGCCTGAAGGAACCCTTGAGTCTATGGCCTTTAGCCACCCTTTACCCTGAAACTGCAACTGTTAGCCAAACATAACAATTCTAGGGTCCCAAGATTAAAGAAAAGACTTGTAAAACAGTCAAACACATGAGATGAAAAGGGGAACATTTAATCAGACATAAAGCTCAAAGAGTAGTATCTTAGTTTAGGTTGACTAAAGAAACAAATTCAGGGAGACACGTGTATAAGAAAGAGCTTTATATAAAGAGCAATTGTACATTAAGAACACATCCCAGTCGAGTCCAGATCAAGCCCATATGTCCAATACTAGTCTAAGAATTCTTCAATAGACTCACAAAACACATGTGATGATATTGGAAGCAGGAAGATCACAGGCCAGGGAGTGAAAAGTCTTGTGGAAGCATTTCAGTGCTAGTGTTGGGTCTCCACATAGCTGCTCTAGCTTCAGGGCTCTCTCTAGCTCTATCGGTATAGCTCCATGTGGCTTGTCAATAGTGTGTGTGTGTGTGTGTGTGTGTGTGTGTGTGATCTCCAGTGAGCTATTTATCTCCTTAGCACCTCCAAATGCGGTGATCAAGCTACGATCTGAATGGCAGACTAGATGCCACACCATCACTCTTCATAGTCTCAAGTCGACAACAGATTATGTAACTACCACAAGGGCCAGGACAGTGGGACAAATAGAAATGGCAAACACAGGGAAGAGGTTAAGAAAGAACAGTTAAAATTGTGGACACTGCTGTTAATGTCATGAATCAAAAAATATATTAACTGTTTAATATATTAAATGGAAAGTGGTTTAATGGAAAACCACTTTTCTCTGTAAAATTTTACAATACAAAGTAAAAACTAAGCATTAAATTTTGTGTTTACTCATTAAATATAATTACTAATCAATTGTTAGTGGAAATAATGTTTTTGTGAAAAAATTATCCAAGAAAAAAAGAGAAGCGATGGTATGTTTGAGGTACTTTTTCCACTGCCGAAGAATTAAAACAGCGAATAGTTTTACAATTTCAAATCTTCAAACCCTAAACTACTGTAGTTTATTACATACTATTTTCCTAAGCTAATGTGTCTTCAATTTCTGAATCTTGGACGATTTTCTCTCAATTTCACATAGATAATGCAGCTCATCAACTGATTTTCAAGGATTTGAAATCCCTTAGTGACCCCTTTCCAAAAAACCCTAAGCTCATTGTAATTCAATCAATTCTGACCCTATAAGATTGAGTAGAACTGCCCCTATAGGTTTCCAAGGGTGTAATTCTTTATAGGAGCAGAAAATCTCCTTGTCCTCAGTGGAGCTGCTGGTGGCTGGTGGTATCAAACTGCTGACTCAACTTATTATGCCACTAGGGCTCCTCTCGGGATCCTGTCAGGCGGTGGCTCTCAGCCTTCCTAATGCTGTGACCCTTTAATACAGTTCTTCATGTTGTAGTGACACCTTCAACCATAAAATCATTTTCCTTGCTACTTTATAACTGTAATTTTGCTACTGTTATAAATCGGGCAACCCCTGTGAAATTGTCTTTGAACCCCCCCAAAGGGATCATGACCCACAGGTTGAGAACAGCTGTCATTAAGCATCCATGCTTACATGGAGCCTTTTAGTTATTTGCACAGTACTGTATGAGCTGATTGTGCCTTAAATATGGGACACAAAAAGGCTTTCCCCCAGTTTGTCTCCCCCAAATATATGTCCTAGGACACTGCTTGCAACACATGGTAATTGAGTGTAGCACACTGAAAAGCAAGCTGCTTAGAATTTATCTCCTTGAAGGTATCAGCCATCCAGAGCAATCAAACACTATTGTTTATCCCACACTCTACTGATAAGGACACTCAAGGACAACTATGTTAAGGCTTTCATCTGGTATATAGTATTTGCCCCCTTGTCACATGTGTATCCTACTCCCTGCTCTTCCTATTGCTTATACATCCCTAGATCGCCCCCCTCCCACTGCTGTATTACCTATGATAAAACCTCTTCCTGTGATGTATGTGGTTACCTGTTATCTGGGAGACTTGCATATCTCTAAGTATATACAAACCTTGGTCAGAAACATATTCACACTCTCCTCCTCTCATCACCTACATCGCGTGAACTACCAAGAGGGGCTGAGGTGAGTACGCTACCATGAGATGTGTCTGAGTGCATTATTCTATGTTCTCTCCCATCTCTCTAATTCCCTATGACTTTACTATAATCTCTATATATTATCACCATACAATTGCACTTGCAGACCCATAGTATTGTCAGAGGCTGGTTACTCTGAAACTTAAATATTTTTCATTAAATTTTTTTCATTATTTCATACTTATAAGATCTAAAGATTTGGGAATCGTTTATGCCTGACCATTTGAGTTCATAGTAAAACTGGCTTGTTGCTCAGTAGCTTCTCTGAGCTATTCTCATATCCCACTGGCCACTAATGACCCTATCAAGGGCAGTTTCCAAATTCAAAGAGAATTGTTCGCTGTGGGTTCAGAATCAATTCACAAGCTGGGTGGAGCCATCCTCAAGATTTTAAATTCGGAACCACAGGGAATCAGTTGTCATTGGTTGTGGACTTGTATGGTTGTGTTGACTTGGGTCTGGGGCTGAGAGAATGGAGGCAAAAGCCAGGAGAGAAGCAAAGATGACAGAGATGGTGCCGTTGTCTCTGAAGAATAAACACATCAAGTTGGGTTCCAAGAAGTCTCCCAGAGCTGGTCCTATCGGCCAGCTTTACCTGATGCATGTATTCATGAGACTGCCCCGATGCCTGTCAAATAGCCTCTCTTTCTTAGCTGGCTTGGTGTTTGTTTGTTTTGTCTTTGTTCTTGATGAGCAAAGTACATTAATCCAAATTCATCTTTCTGTTGGGTCCTCTTTTGGCCTCCAGATTTGCCCCTTCTATGCACCTCCTGGGCAGACATCATTTGTCTGCCAGTAGAGGTCTGCATGTTGTTGTGATGATGCTGAACGAGTTTCATCTAAGCTTCCATAATGAGGCAGGCTAGGAAGAAAGGCGTGGAGATCTACTTCCAAAAAGCAACAGATGAAAACCTTATGGATCACAATGGCCTGTCTGGTCTGCAATAGATCAAAAGAATGGTGCCTGACCAGGCAGTATTTTATTTCATCGTCCATGAGTTGGGGGCCAATTTGATGGCAGTTAAGAACAATGACGATAGTTGTGGACTTTTATGGTTGTGTTGACTTGGGTCTGGGGCTAAGAGAGAGAATGGAGGCAAAAGCCGAGAGAGAAGCAAAGATGACAGAGATCGTGATGTCTCTGACTCAAGTGCACCTGCAAAGGTGTGAATTCAGTCTTCCCCTACTTGAAATCACTGCTGCCTTGGCTTACCTGTAAAGAATGTGCTATGAGGAGCTACCTATTCACCTGCTACTGGCTTCAGCAGCCAATTCTTGAGCTGGCTTACTTCCAAGTTGGGTAATGATGAACCCACAGGCATCTAATTGTAGCAAGAGTTTTAAACCATTTTTTTGTGCTAATGACATATATACATAACAAGCAAGGGAAAAATGTTATTGCTATAGGAGGTTATAGGAATAACTAATATGCCACATGTGCTACTGGTTTTATGTACATGGCTCCATCCATGGCATCCCAAGGTATCATAATGAGAAATAAGCTTATCTGTTGCTTTGAGCCTAATACTGTTTTCCTCTCTTTTTTTCAGGATAAAGGTGACAAATCTTGTCCCAAAATATAGTGTGGCCTGGCTTGGAGAAAGTGCTTTTGATCCCTATGAACAGAGAAAAACCTTTCAATGTGACTGCAATCACTGGAGTTGTGTTCAACTGTAGGCCACGCAAGGATAACCGATGAGATCTCAAGCACATATTGATCTCAAGCCAGAACGTTTGGTAATTTACTTATGACTGCTCAGAATCAGGACTTTGAGCAACTGTGTGGTTATTTTACAATATCCTTGTACTCAGTGCACATCTGGATCTAAAACAGGAAATGCAGAAGCTATTAAGCTTGGCTGGTTTTCAGCCCCAGTTAAAGATACGGGGGCTCAGTCTAATGGCAAAACTGCCTTTGAGCAATATTGACCCACACTGTTCATGTCCTCAAATAATCAAGAGCGTTCCTGTAGAAGCCATGTAGGGAATCTGCTTCAATGCGGAACACAGATCTGCTGATGTCAGATACTTCCTTGATCCAGACAGTGTTTCAAGGAGACTATGAAGCAGAGCCCTGGTGGTAGAGTGCTAACAGGCTGGGCTGGGATCTGCATGGTTGGCAGTTCAAAACCACCAGCAGCACCTTGGGACAAAGACTGCTCCCATCTCCAGACCTCCTTTCACCTAGTCTCCTAGGGGCAGACTAGGAGGGGTCTGGGCCTTCAGTGCAGCTCCTGTAACCCCTGCTGGTCCACCAGTTCTTTAACCTATTCTCCCTTGGTATCTTTATCTGTAAAATGAGGATTATACTCTTAGGGTTGTTGTGAGAATGATGTAAGATAATGCTTAGAACAGTACCCCGGCTTAGTGTGAGATTTTCAACGAGTTCACAGAAAGATAGAATTGAAAGAAAATGCAATTTCCCTATGAACTTTTTTGAAACCTCTGCATAAATACTAAATGTTAGCCATTATTTGAAACCCCTGCATAAATACTACATGTCACCCATTAGTTCCATGCTCCAGGTCTAGCTGATCCACATCAGACTTATATGATTTGGAATGGGAATTTGGAATTAGGGTGGAGGGAAATTTTCCTGTGGGTAAGCCTATATCATGAAGCTGTGGCACTTTGCTTAAATATATGAGGAGCAGAGAAAGGCATTATGCAAAGAGGAATCCATTGTCTCAGTGACGGGAAGCCAGTTCACACCAGGTTCTTCCCTTTCCTGCATCCAGTCCTGAGCTGAGCCTGCCTGCCTTCCTACCCCTGCTTTTAGGACACACCATTTGCTATTAAAAAAATGTAAACTTGTGTCTACCAGATGGACCTCAGAAGAAAGGCCTGGCACTCTACTGGAGTCTATTATTTGTTAAACCTAAACCTAGAAAAAAGAAATCTGCTTAAAATGGGAACAGGAGATAGGGACTTTAAATTTCATCATTTCGGAGTAAAGCGGAATAAAAGTGCAACAAGCAAACACCACGATATTTCCTTCTCATAAACTAGTACCAAATTCTTTCCCAGAAACTCTCTGTCTGCATGTACTGTTGGTCTTCAGACATTAATCCTTTTTGATCCAAGGACATATAAAATTACATTTTATTTTATAATTTTCTTTAAGATAATAGAAAAACACAGTTGATGCAGCTAACATTCCATGCAACAACCAAGAAGTATTTATAGAAAGAAACCTCTACTCTAGGATTTTTAAAGTTAGTGTGGCATGAAGATCTTTCTCCTGAAGAGTCACGGTTCTTATTTTTATGACAGTAAGCAAGATTTTAGCAAGAGCAAAGGGAAATTGTATTAGTCACTATGCAGACATAGGCCAGGACTTTTCACCTCCTCCAGTCTCCTCACCCCTACCAAATCACTGATGAGACAGTGTAAGGAGACTATCTTTGGCCTGAAGTGGAAAGAAAATGGGATGTGGGACTCTGTCCTTCATTTCAGGGGCCCTGGCAGCACAGTGGGGCATCGTGCTTAGTTGTAACCCGCCAGCAGCTCCAGCTCCTGGATGACAAAGCCTGATGGTCTACTTGTGTAATGATTATGGCTTCATGGGGAAGTTCAAGGACCCTGGTGGCTCTTTGGAATAAGCGAACCACAAGGCAAACATCTGCAGCTCAACATCTTTTCCCTTAATGACCTAAGGTTTTGGAAACCTTGGGTTCAGTCACTAAGCATCAAAGGCTAAGGGGTAGCGCTACCATTTCCTATAAGGTCGCCTTGAGTTGGAATTGAATCCACAATAGTAGTATTTTTTGTTTCAAGTTCTTCTGGGCTCTTTTCACTGTGGATGTCCTCAGTCCAAGAACTGTTCAGAGGGTGAAGGCTCTGATGCCTAGACTACAACCTGTTCAAGTACTCCTGTGTGCCAAGCACTTTGGACTTCTAGAAAGTCCATCACAACTTAGGAAGTATTCTCTAAAGATGGAGGCTAGCGCTGGATGTTTCAACATTCCACCTTTTGTGTCTGCAGCATGAGGACTCCCCTCTGCCAGTCCTAGGGGGACTGGTTAAAAGGGTGGTGGGGATGGCACACAGGTCAATCTGTGTGCGGCTCTGGCCTAGTCACAGGGTCAGAAAAAAAGGGCATTCTCAAAAGTGAGAGAACTTACCTGGATTGAGATTAAAAATAATATTTAATAAATCTTGGTCTCCCCACGTGATAGCATTCTTGTACTTCTGGTACAGGGGATACAACATGTCCTCCCATGCCAGACCTGCTGTAGTCATGCTGTTCTGGAAGACAGAAAACCATGAGAGAGGCTGAGGTAAAGCTGATAGATACATCTTGCCCATAATGAACTATGCAAAGAGCTGCTGCTTCCCTGTGGAGACAAACGAATAGGCCGAAGGGTCCTACCAACCACTGGACACAGGACAAAGCAAAATTTGGGCAGTGGTGTCACAGTGTTGCCAGATATACCCAGGGACATTTGATGAATGAGGAACTGGCTAGGAGTGGGGAATAAATATGATTTAAATACCCATGCAAAAAATGGAACTTCTTTCTTATACTAAATTCTTGTCTCTGGGGTAAAGGGAGAAAATTTTGTTAGAATTAAAACTAATCTTGAAAGGAAGAGGGGGCAGTGGTGCTTTTGTGGAAGAATTCTAACTTTCCATGTGAAAGATGTGGGCTTGATGCCTGGCCAATGCACCTCAGGCACAGTCACACTGTCTGTGTATCCAACCTCCATGGGGTTGGAGGCTGAAGAGTTCAGAGGGCCTTTCAGATGAAGACCGGGAAGAACAAACTGGTTATCTATTTCTGAAAAATCAGTTCAAACCTACTGCCACCACCAGAGGGCAGTGAGGCCCCAAAAACAAAACAAAAAAAAAATTAGTTCATGAAAACCTATGGATTGTTGTGGTCCAATCTGGGGGATGGCACGAAACTACACCGTGTCTTATTCCATTGTGGATGAGGTTTTCAGGCAGGACTCAAGTCAATTGCAGCTAAAATGATGATTGCCTTAAAATCTATTTATTTTAAAAGTAGACACCCCCCTCCCCGCCAAAATTCCAAACAGCACAGAAAGATATAAGATGAAAAGGTGATTATCTTTCACTGTCCTTTACAATTTCCATTCTCCAGAAGGAGTAATACTTTATAGTCTCTTAGGTATTCATCTAGAAATTTCTGGACACATACAAAGGACCATACTGTACAGTATAATACTATACTACATTTAAATTTTTTGATTCAGAAATCTTATCACCATTTATGTCATCATTGTCTGAGTCACTCTCAATCCAGCACAACTCCAAGTGGTCCAAAATAGATCTGCTCCCTGGGGTTTCCTTGGTGATAGCCTGTGTATGCACATCATCATCTGTGATGATGCTGGGTGGATTAGAACCATAATTCTTTCGGTTCCCATCCAAGCTCAAATCGCTTGGGTCAAGTAGATTTGCCTAATTCTTCTAAAATGGTATACTGTTCTTAAAAATTCATTCTCTATAGATATTCATTAGGATTCTTTCCAGTTCTCTGCTAGGATAAAAGTTAAGACAACGGACACTCTTGTACACTTATCTTTGTGTACTTATAAAACTACATCTCTAGAGTACTTCCTAGTATTCTGTATGATTTTGAAGCCTTGAATAAGCACAGAGGGTCACTCATTATGGAATTCAGAAATGCAAGAAGATACTGCTGAGTAACTAACCAGCTGAACCATAAGCTTCATAGATACCTAGCCTTTTCCTATGCCCAGTGACTTATTCCATAACTTCTTAAATAGCTTTCATTCTCTTGAGCCATCCCATTCTCCTGTATAGGCCTTACACTTCCAAAAACCAGCAAATGTCATTGCTGAAAATACAATTCAGGTTTATCAAGACGGGATTTCACGGCATCCTTACCTTGAACTGGGTATTCCTGATGCGTGTTAAGTTCATTAACATGACTCCAGAGTTAACTCCTGCAGCACCATAGAAAGGGTGCCGAGCAAAGCGACTGTACCAGCCAATCTTGGGGATTTCATGCTCAGGGGCCATGGCTGCAAGCTGGGTAGAGTTAAAGTGCCTCAGAAGTTTCCAGATGTCATCAACAGGTCTCAGAAAGAGAACATCCGTGTCCACGTACAAAAGGGAGTCCACATCTTTTAAAATCACCTTGTGTGTATTGGAAGGAAAGGAGAGAAAAAGCCAAAACAAAAGCAGGTCAGAAACAAAAGTCTGACATATAAACAATGGTATCAATTTCATCAATGAATGTTTGGTTCTAGAATAGTACTTCCCTTAGTTCCCCCCGCCCCCATACACATACACCCTTACTTCCTTCTCCTTGATCTTGAGAAATAATTATCAATCAAGGGTCAGAGACTTTAATCTTTTAAATTGTGAAATGGGCGAAGGGTTGTAGAGCAGTTCAGCTTTCCATTCAACAATCCATACACATTGTATTGTCATGGCATTGGTTGCAACCCCCACAATGTAATATCACTTATGCTCATTCTTCCTTCTGTTCCCCATTGCCATTCTTCATCCTTTGCTAATCCTTTCAGCCTTCTGATCTTTGTCCTTGGGCAAACAATGCTCTTTTGGTATCAAATGATTCATTATTTTAAGCTGGGAGGGAAGGTACCTCATTAGTATTATTGTTTCCCTTGTAGGGCTTCGTTTTATTTGGCTGAAAGGGAGATAAATCTTGATCAGGGTTTGTCCAATTCTAGGACCCTGGGCTATATTTAATAACTAATGAAACTTTTAATGCATGAGGAAAAATCCAAAAATGACTACAACATTCTTTTATCTTCCTTCTGCCATTAAAGTCAACTGCCCTGGGAGTGTGGTAGGTTGAATAAGCATTGGACTAACTGACAGGTCAACAGGTTTGGAAGCACCAGCACTCCGCAGGAGAGAGCTGATGGTGTCTACCCGGGAAGGATGTATGGCCTCAGCAACTGGGGAGCACTTTTACTCTGTCCTGTAGGGTCACTGAGGGCCAGAGGATTTGATAGCTATGGGGTGGGTATTTTTCTTTTAGGACTAGCTTTTCTTTGGGACAGCTGGGACTCACACCGATCACAACCTGAAGTGGAACATCCTTCAGAGACTAGGTGATGCAGGTTTGGGGATAAGGATTCTCTGTTTGGGATTAATTTCATCTGGTGTCAAGGTTTAGCATCTTTTATAAATGATATTTTCAACAATGATTTGGACTTTGGAAAAGGCAAGACGAGACTTTGGCCAGCTTTCTTATTACATCAGGGACCAGCAAACTTTTCCTTAAATACAAGATAATGAATATACTAGGCTCTATTACAAATTTCCCAAATCTGCTATAAGAGCCTAAAGGTAGCTATTGATCAGGATGGCTACTGTGGCAGTCATGTGCTTATGTTAATTTTATGATTGAAATGTAGGGGTGGAGTCTAGCCTATTAATCTGGAGATAGCCATTGAGCAGCCAATGAGGCCTTTATGTGGGCATAGCTTTCTCCTGAGACTTCTGGGAAATCTAGCGATATTTCCTTCATGAAGATGAGAAGCTATCGTCCCCAGTTGTTGGGAGTCAGTCTCACAGGCGATGAGTCACAGAAAAGACAAGATGGCAGCGTCCAAGAAGCTGGAGGAGCCAGTGGAAAGACCACACGGCTTTGCCCTGATGGAGCCAGACCTCTGAAGCTGGAGCGGCATGCTGTTGATGGACCCTGAGCCCTGTAAGTGAGGAGCCATGGGACAACCCCTGCCAGTGCCAGAATTCTGCACCCACTGACCTGTGTCTTCGTGAGTCAGAAGGAGACTTTATAGACTGATTTCAGGCATATGGGTTAATATCGGACTTACGACTTTGTACTGGACTGAATTGGGATGCCTTCTTAGTGTCACATTCCTTTTGTATATAAACCCTTTCCTTATATCCATATGCGTGTCTATGGAATTTGTTCCTCTAGTGTACCCAGACTAACACAGCTACCTTCCAAAAAAAACTTTCATGTAATTTTTGTTTTGTTGTTGAAGGGCTAAGAACCTTTAATAGGTGTGGACTAGGAGTTTGTGGGTCTTAAGAATATCTGTGTACTTGTTAATCTTCATCTCCAGGTTCTTCTTGGCCTGTTCCCACAACCCCACGAGCTGCTGCTTTGTCTTGTAATGTATCTTGGCCTTCTCCTTCCTCTTCTCCTCCAGGGTGGCTGTCATTGCCTGGTTCTTCACCCACCTCATGAGCTAGGCGGCCTGGGTAGGCAGAATTGTGCACGGGCTTCAGCTATACCACCATAAGGCGGCAGAGAGCACTGTCTGCTTTTCTTTGTTGTAGGGGAGTGGGTCCCATACAAAAGCCTTGGCAGTATGCAAGGTGTCTGGGCCTGCTTAGTCTCATGAGGCTGCATGCCTTGCATGGTTTGCCAGAAGATGCAGCTGGGGGCCCCGAAGTGGTAGGGACCTTGGGAGGCATTGGTATTCATAAATTACTGGAATAAGGGCAGGCATTTCAACTTATTCCTATAGTACAGTGGTCCTCAACCTGTGGGTTGTGACCCTTTTGAGGGGGCGTCAAACAACTCTTACAGCGATTGCCTAAGACCATCAGAAAACACATTTCCAATGGTCGTAGGAACTGAGATACCTCTACTCTATCTGTCTCCAGGCAGCTCGGCCCACATACTTCATGTGGCTACTTAAGACTGTTACTCATGCTGTACCAGGCCTCAAGACAAATTTTATTTATTTGCCATTAGAAATAAATATTTCATAATATATAATTACTGCTTTTGTGATTAATCACTTTTAATTATGTTCAATTTGTAACAATGAAAATATACACTGAATATCACATATTTACATGATGATTCATAACAGTAGCAAAATTACAATTATGAAGTAGCAAGGAAATTAATTTTATGGTTGGGGGTTGCCACAACATAAGGAACTGAATTAAAGGGTTGTGGCATTAGGAAGGTTGAGAACCACTGCCATAGAAGTTTCCAGAAACATGATGCCTTCTTAGTACACAACCCTCACCACCACAACTGCCAGACAGTCTAGTGTGGGGGCCTAGCCTCCCCACAGCCAAATGGATCCAAGGGGTGGTTATGTAATTGCGGAGGAAATTAAAGGGGTATCAGATAAGACATGCAAGGACTCACCTCTTTCGTGGCAACCGGAACCAGAATGAGGCAGTAAAAGAGTCTCTCACAAGCTTATATAACGGGTGTGCAAGCTGCTTACGGTAAACACATACGTAAACAGAAGGGGTTGTGGTGCAGCGGTTCTCAACCTGTGGGTCATGGGTCTTTGGGGGTCAAATGACCCTTTCACAGGGGTCGCCTGATTCATAACAGTAGCAAAATTAGTTATGAAGTAGCAACAGAAATAATTTTATGGTTGGGGATTACCACAACATGAGGAACTGTATTAAAGGGTGGCAGCATTAGGAAGATTGAGAACCACTGTGTTAGAGAGAAGCACATAACATGGTGATGAGCTAGGGGTATACATGCAATAGGAAGAGATACTAGAGGCATACATGTGACAGGAAGGTACATATGTAACAAATTGGGCAGGATCTAGAGTTAAAATCACTGCTCAGCCTTGGTTGTCTCTGAGCTCTTTTTAAAATTATTTTATTGGGGGTTTGTACATCACTTATCACAATACATACATACACACTGTGCCAAGCCCTTTTGCATGTCTGCTGTTGTGATCATTCTCCAAACATCTGCTTTTCCACTTGAGTCCTTGATATCAGCTTCTCATCCCTTCCCCTTCCCTACCACCCCTCATTACTTTATAAATTACTATTATTTTGTCATATCTTACATTGCCTGACATCTCCCCTCGCCCACTCCTCCAGTGTCCATCCTCCAGATAGGAAGTTATGTGTAGATCCTTGTGATTGGCAACCTCCTCTCTACCCTACCTTCCCTCCACACATTCGGTAACTCCATTCTCACTACTGAGAGAGTTCATCTGTCCTCAGTTCCCCATTTTTCCAGTTCCCATTTGTACTAGTGTACATCTTCCAGTCCAGCTGGATTTGTAAGGTAGAATTGGGATCATGAGAGTTGAGGGGTGAAAGCCTTCAAGAACTAGAGGAAAGTTGTATGTTTCATTGCTACTTCACTGCACCCTGACTGGCTCTTCTCCTCCCCACGACTCCTCTGTTAAGGGGGTGTCCAATTGCCTACGAATGGGCCTTGCGTCCCCACCCTGTTCTCCTCCTCATTTGTAGTGATGTGCTTCCTGTTCTGAGAGGAAATAATGAAACTTAAATGAAGGCGGAGCATGAAAGTGGGACAGGAGGAAGATAGAAGGAAATAGAAGTAAGAACTCGAAGGCAAAGGGCACTTGCAGAGGTCGAAACACAGGCATGTACATACGTAAATATAATTATGCTGAGGGAATAAATCTAAGTACGTGTATTTATAGGTTCAGTACTAAGGTAGAAAATAGACCTTGAGTCCTCACCCAGGTGTTCTCTCAATACAAGAACACTTTGTTCTATGAATCTGGTATTCCATGATGCTCACTGGCCCAATACAATCACATAAGCAAATATGGTGAAGAAAGCTGATGGTGCCCAGCTATCAAAGGACATAGTGTCTGGGGTCTTAAAAGCCTGAAGATAAACAAAAGTCCATCTAGCTGAGAAATGGCCAAGCCACAAGAAGAAGCACACCAGCCAGTGTGGCAATGTGGTATTGAAAGGATTAGGTCGCAGGCATCAAACATATCACTGTGAAAAAAACATGTCATTGCGTGCTCACCTTCCTGAGGCAATCACTGAGGATGTGGGGGCATGAGCAAGAGTGGTGAAGAAAGCTGATGGTACCTGGCTATCAAAAGATATAGCATCTGGGGTTTTAGAGGCTTGAGGGTAAACAAGCAGCCATATAGCTGAGGAGCAAGAAAGCCCATCATAGAAGAAGCACACCAGCCTGTGTGACCATGAGGTATTGAAAGAATCAAGTATCAGACATCAAAGAACAATCATATCATTATGTGCCCCCCCCTCCCAATATAATCGATGAAGACAAATGGGTGCAGAGGTAAACAAAATGGAGAAAGCTGATGGTTCCCAAATACCAAATGATAATGCGTCTAGGGTCTTAAAGGCTTGAAGATAAACGTGTGGCTGATTAGCACAGAAGCAGCAAAGCCCACATGGAGGAAACATACCAGCCTGTATGATCACAAAGGGTGGAAGGGAACAGGTAACAAGCATCAAAGTGTCCCTGAGCTCTTTTCCAGGGGAACAATCTATGATCCATATCAGAAGGGTGTGAGCCCTACTTAGGGCAAGATGATGTGACTGCTTTTGCTGGCAGATAACCTTTAGGCAGATAGCCTTCAAGCGGTTGACCTTCAATAGTATAGTAAATGACCGTGTGCTTGGAAACAACACTAGAATTGGCATTATTATGGGAGACATTGTGGGGAATAACTTTTACTAAGGAGAACGTGATTGGGATGCATCTCCAATCCACAAATGTTAAGGCCTCCCTCCACCATGCCCCAGCCTCCCAGAATCCTTAAGATCTGAGTACAAAGAATTTGTTCACATATATTCTCTTTCTGGGTCTGTTTCCATGGCCCAGGAGATGGCCTCAGCCACAGAGCACCAGGACCTGCCCCTCACCATCTTTGACCGACATGGTATATTAGGCAGGACTCTCTAGAGAAGCAAAACCAGCACACTTATCTGAGAGAATAAGTTTATATAGCAGAAAGAAATATAATAGCAAATTTGACCACACAGCAGTACAGAAAGCGCAGTCTGAAGACTCACTTTAATGTACTGAAAGTCTTTTCAACTCATGTGGCCATGAGCCCAAGGTCAAGGAAGCAAAAAGTAGGAATGGGACCAGTGCACAGCATGCGAAGTAGGTCAGAGGGGAGCTTCATGGTGTAGTGCTGTGAGGTGGCCACATCTGGACTGGTGGCAAGAGGGGGGGGATTCACTCACGGGCAGCAGACGTGGCAAGGTGTAGTAGTGCCACAGCATGGAAGAACAGGACACAGGGATGTGGTCCACAGTTGGCATGGCAAGGTGGTGCAAAGCACTGCAAAGCCCACAGATAGCACACAAAATGAGGCAGGATAGTTCAGTGGTGTGTGTGTGTGGGGGGGGGGTGGTTTCCATCTTGGTGGTACCTCCAAGAGAGGTCATCAGACTGTGACCTGATTGACAGATTAAACTCCACCCATATCTTCTTGCAGGTACCATGTTGGCACAAAACACCTCACTATCACACCTGGCCTCCATAAAATTTTCTTCGTTTGATCTTTCCAACAATATAAACCGTAAAAGCCATTTTCAGCTCAGGGGCCATAACTTAGCCATTTTCTTCCAGTTCATTAATGCCAGCCACCTTAAGTACATGAGTTCTCCAGTGATAATGGCTCAGCTTACCAGATGTTAGCTCTGGGTTTAGAAACTTTAAAACCTACCTAGTAGTAAAATGTTATCCCTAAATTTAGGCATAACCTAAGTTTGGCTTAACCAAAGATAAACTTGAACCATCCTAGCTCCAAGGGCTGTCACCATCCTAGCACCATCATAACAATCCATCAGGCCGCTTGTTATCTAAAATTGATAAATAGGGCTGTTTTTAAGGAGATTTCAGACTTGAGCAATTTCAGAGTCTATGTGATTAACAATAGGACTTATCTTGCTTTTCTTATCTCTTACAATAATAGATTTTATAAACTAATAAAATGAAACTAAAAGTAATGATCATCTACCATTATGTTTTTATAAAAGATTATTTGATACTTGTTTTAATAACTTCACTGTCCTAATGTCAAGGTTAAGATGATTTTTTTTAATTTAAATCACTTTATTGGGGGCTTATCCAACTCATCATGATCAATACATGCATCAATTGTACACAGTCCACATTTGCACATTTGTTGCCATCATCATTCTTGAAACATCCTCCTTCCATTTAGGCCCCCAGAGGATGAATTGTTTAATTGAATGAAGTACAGTTAAATAAATCCACCATATTATTCTTATTTTCTTATTAATCTATAGACAAAGCAAATGGTTTTGCAAAGTAAAAAGAATTTACTTTGTCATAAATGAACCCTAGTCTATTGATGACTTATTTAAAAACCAGAACTTCAGATCCATGGAGAAAGGGTACACTCTTTATAAAAGTTTTAATATTATGATACAGATGATATATAGGTGTAAATATGTAAATTACCAAACCAATAACATAGGTAAGTATATTAAAACTAGTTAAGGTATCCTATGTACTCAACATCATCCCAAGGGCTCAACATCCAGCACAGGTCATTTTCTGAGAAAGAAACCTGAAGCACATACCAGTGTCTCATCCAAGTTCTTATGTCACATAAAATGAGTGATGCAAGCTAAAGAGAGTGAGAAGGCAAGTTAATGCCGCTTTCTAATATGTATTTAAGGGAACAAGAGATTACATGATTGCATGGTGTTCCAAGACAAAGTGAATTTAACATAATTGAATCACAGAGGAAGAGACAGTGATTTCAACCCAAGCAAAAATTATTCTATTTTATAGCTGAGTATCTTATTCCAAAAAACCTTTACAAGGGTACAAGGGGGAGGGAGGGGAAAAAACAAAAGGAACTGATATCCAGGGCTCAAACAGAAAGAAAATAATTTGAAAATGATGAAGGCAACATACGTACAAAGGTTCTGATGTATGACTTGCGATAAGAGCTGTAAGAACCCCCAATAAAATTATTTATAATAAAAATAATAAAATACCTCATAAAAAGCTCAAACCTGGAATAAAGGCATATTTACATAGAAATGTTTTGTTTTGTTTTTTGTGGGTATCACTGCCCCCTGGTGGGAGTAGAAGGCCTAGCCTTGCTCCTGGAGAGCTGCTGCTGGATATGAACCGCCAACCCTGTGGGCCGTAGTCCCACACACAACCACTATGCCACCAGGGCTAAGCCCGAAATGTTTTCAACACATACAACACTTCACAAGTTTTAGTTTTCTCTTGGTCTCAACTCATTGGTTTCTTCAATTGAGTAACTGTGATTTCAATCATGAACCTTCTCAGCAGGGCGGGAAGCCTCCCGTTGTGCAGCTCTGCTAGCAATGCGTTTTTAATCCACCTAGGGAAAGACACCAAATGCCCCAGGCATTTATGAAATCACACCAACTTAGACCCAGTCTATTTCTCTTTAACCAACATATTTCTGAACACAGATTGCTCCCACTCGCGCTAATTTTTGTTCTCTTTCACTGTTGTAAGCAATACTACAATGGAAATCTTTTCAGAGGAATTCCTGAACAGGTGGCATTTCATTCAAAAAATTAAATATTTACATAGTTCAAAAATGGAAATAAGTTAAAGTGAATTCTTCAATAAGTTGTGCTTCTCTCTTCCTGTTACTCGGACCCCTATGAGAGTGACCAGGTGTCTGGATTCTGCTGCATCATGCTAGATATTTTGCTGGCACAGAGAACAAAATGGCCATTCATATTCGATCTCACCTTTTCTTTTTTTCTTTTTAGGCATCACTGCTCTGGTGGTGGGAGTAGGAGGCCCAGCCTTTGTTCCTGTGAGCGGGAATTGAACCTCCATCCCAGTGGGCCGCAGTCCTGCGCACAACCACTACGCCACCGAGGCTCAGCCCTCAATCTCACCTTTTCATGCTACAAATTGTATTGCAGTATTTATCAGCCTGCTTTAAAAAAAAAGTATGCATACAAAATCTGCCCATATCTGTAAATCAAGTGTAATTAAAAAAAATATTTTTATGCCTGTAGAGTGTGTGGATTGCCCATAATTTACCTAGTTACCCAAGGTAAAGCACTCAAGTTGTACTCAAGCTTTTACTACACACAATAAGAGACTCAAAACCTACCCATTGCCCTGGTCTGGAGTCCTGCTCATAGCGACCCTTTAGGAAATCTCCTCTTGAGTCATTTCATTTGTAAGCTCCTAAAAATATAGTGACAGAGTCAAAGAATAGGTGTCTTTGTAGTTTCGATAGATATTGCCATTCTCCCCCCATAAAAGTGGGCAATTTAAGCTTCTATCCATCATGAAGGAATGTGTCTTTGCCCTGATTATCACCAGCACTGTGATCACACTCTTGGATCTCTGTTGACATGGGGACATTTCTTAAATCCTAGTGTAATGACTCATGTTACCATCACGTTAGTCTACTCTACAGAGTCCTGATGGGGAAATGGGTAAGGCCTCAGCTGTTAACAGCATGATTGGTGGTTCAAATTCAACCTCTCACTCTGTAGAGGTAAACCTTGGTGAGTTGCCTTTGTAAAGATTCAGCCTGGGAAACCCTCTGGGGCAGTTCTACTCTGCCAGAGGGGGTTTCTCGGAGTCAGAATTGACTCGTTGACACCCGAAAGCAACATCAGCTTTATCTACGGGGTACACTTGCTACCTAGGGGGTTCCAATCTTATGGCAGGAGGTGATGCAAAGTCAATGGACACAGGGGAAGCATTAGCAGGAACCTTGAATCACAACTCTGGTTCCCACTCATTGGCAACCATACAAGTCCCTCTGAATAATCCTCTGCAGACTCCTCCACTGATGAAATTACGTGCTTTCTCAAGAGCTGGTGTTGCTTGTGGAAAGTACGAATTCTCAGTGAAAGGGGCCAGCTGCAAACTGTAGCCAAATTGAGCCTAGAAATGAGTTATACTTAAAGTGACCAGACATTCTGCTTTTTAACAATTTGACAATGTCCCATGACGTTTTAAAATGAAAATATACTACAATGCTATTTTTGCATTCTATGGAAATTTTTGTTGCTCCATATAGATCAAATTTTTAATCAAGAACACTTCCCCTCCCCTCGGTCAATGGTGTCCCGCTTAAAATCTGGTCACTTTTGTTTAGCATGAAGAGCATACTTTTCAAAATGATATTGTATCCTGTTTATGGTAGAAGTTCACAGACCAAGTTAGGTTTTCCTTTGGCCATTTCCATGCAAATCTATCAATGCCACGAGTTACCTCTTTCACATTCTGTCAGCATGTGTACTCTGCATTCTAGTTGTTGGTTCTAGTCAACTGCCCAGTTAGCGACTACTAGTGGCCACCATTTTCTTAAAAACTGAAGATGGGCACAAGATTACTTGAATTTCTAGCACCTTCTGAAAAACCCCCACGCGCAGGGGGCAATCTGCCCCCAACCACTGTGTTCACAGCTTACTCACAGAATAAACATCTATGAAGGGTCACCAAGACCAAAGACTCAGTCCTCGTGATGCAGCAGGAAGGGAGCCGCAGCACAGGCCTCACTCGTGACACTGCAGTCTTATAGGGCGTTGCCACTGCAGAAGCTGATTCCCTCCCTCTGATCTCCACACTACTGCCACAGGGATAACAGGAAGTCTGGGTGGTCCTGGACAAGGGTACGCTAATGGTCAATTTCTGGGGGGATGTGACAGTCTTGTTCATGACTAGTTATCAGGTGCTAACTTGTCAAACTAAGCACCTATAGTATTGGGGTGCTCTGATTGGTATGGTCATCACATTAAAACAAAACAAGTCATAAGAGTACATGTCAGACCCAGGAAAAAACGAGGTTCAAGAACTCAGGTTGCTGAGTTCAAATCCTGCCAGCATAGTCCACTACCCCGTGGGTTGGAACAAGCTGCTCAGTCTTTCCAGGCTCAGTTTCCCCACCCCCATCCTGGGTTGTTACACTGATTAGGTGAAATGCAGCACAGAGGGCACTCAACTGGGGCTGCACACAGTAAGTGTTCAATAAAAAGCAGTTACCATCGCTCTAAGTGATCTCTGAGTTTCCTCTTTGAAAATATCAAGTATAATTAGTCCCTGCAGCACTTTGTGTTGATAATTTTTTAAAAGCCTTTTATTTAGTCAGTCAAGCAGTCAAGAAATTAAGGGTTTTTGTTGTTGTTGTTTGTGGCATCGCTGCCCTGGTGGAAGTAGGAAGCCCAGCCTTGCTCCTATAGAGCTGCTGATGGATTTGAACCATCTACCCCATGGGCTGCAGTCCCACACACAACCACTATGCCACCAAGGCTCAGTAGAAATTAAGGTTTTGAACCTTTTTAGTACCATAATCCACTTATTATCTTTCTGAAAACAAGTCCATAAGGCTTTCTCATGCCCAATCTGGGGTGGGGGAGGGAGGCACACATAGCAACTTTGGGGTGAATTCTGTAGCAGAGCTTAGAACCAGTTCTTTCTGGGTCAGTCTACTACAAGGAGGAGAGAAATTCTGTTTCAGTATATCTGGATGACAATGTGAATTCTCCACAGGTGATGAAACTGGAATGCCCCATGAGTCCCAAGCCCTGCTCTGCAGCAATGAGTGCTGCTACTAATTTGAAGAGGACCAATGTTGGCTTCATTACCGTAGGAAGAGGAAAATTTACCAAAAGGTAAATTCCTTTATGGAAATTAGTCAGCAGGAAAAAAAAACCCTGAGGCTTTTGTTTTCTTAGTCAATGGGGCAGGAGGCAGCACACAAAAGCTATTTGTACCCATGTTGCTGGTGGCAGGAATGTGTGTCTCACCCCTTAGCCAGTCCACCTGGGAGCAACCCCCAATGGGGGTGTCTTTGAAGTCTGGCAAAAAGAGCACCACTGGCTAACCACTCATCTCCAAGTTTCTTCTGCTCAAATCTGGTCTGATTCAGATGATAGAAGTTGATGGCTAAGCATTTTTGGTTTGAGATATGATTACACTTGTTCAAATTCTGTTTCCACTACTTGCTGGGTGGTCTTGGGCAAGTTGTTTTAAGCCTTCAGAGTTTTAATCTCATCTAATTGTAAGGTCGAGAGAGGAGACTCATGAGCCAGGAGGGTTGCTAATAGCAAAGTTGATTTCTGGCCTGAGTGTAGATGGGCTGAGGCAGAGTAGCAGAGGCACTACTCCCAGTTCAGGGACTGGTGCCTTAGGGACTGGATAGAAACGAGCATTGGGCTTGGCCCCTCGGAGGGAGAAAATGCAGGCTGGGGGCTTCTTGATTGACTGGCATCATGAGTGCTCCACTTAATCATTTTCAGCCATCATCGTTTGTGATTCGCTAATTCCTTTGGGATTGTCACTATCCTTGGTTTATTGGTTCATGACAAAGGCACATTCTTTGCTGTATATGCAGACCCTTTTTTAGGGTTAACCTTGGGCAGGACTTTATAGGGTGGGCTCAGAAGCAAACACAGAGGAACTTGGTTTCTTAACAGACTTTATTCAGCCTTACAGTAATGAAGTTGAAACCTGAATTCATAGTGCTGTTGTGGTCATCAGATTCAATGTGAAGCCACAGCCCTGCCATAACAACTATGCTCTCCTCTGTCACTATGGCCTCTCTGTATACTCAGGGGGGGGGGGGGGGAATCGGTGGTTGCAGCGGAACAAAAGAAGGGGCGCACAAACAGGACATACCCGGTCACTGCTGTTTGTTTGCAACCAGAGAATCAGGACTGGCCATGTGAAGAGGGCAATGCAAATGGTAACATGAATGATGTGGTGTTCAAAGCCACTGACAGGTGCCCTGGAAAAAATCCCTAGTGATCTGTTTTCAAAAGGCAACAGCCTGGAAGGCCGCCTATGGAGCTCAGTTCTGCTCTGCAACAGGTAGGGTTACCAGGAGTCCGATTAACTTGATTGCAAGGGCTTCGGCGGTTGATGTTTGATAGTGCCTGTGCTGATGATAAGCAACTGCCCACACATGTTAGTGAGAAGGTAGCCCAGGCCTCACAAATACAAGGACTTACAACTCTACAACATCCATCTTTCAAAGTTGAGCTCATGTGTGACCTCTATAATTATCTAAACACTACCCAGTTTCATACTAGGTTTCATTACAGCTTGGAATTGACTCAGAATTTCCTTTTCTACAATTTTTCTCTAATTTGGTTGAGAAAGCAAGGAATCTGTTTACAGTCACATTTCTACATTCAGTCACATAATGATTGCTGTTAAGTAGTGTCAAATAAATTTTGACTTGCGATAACCCTCAAGGACACAGCTGAGCTGCCCCAAAGGGTATTCTAGGCTGGATTCCTTCTGGACTACATCAAGTCTTTTCTCCCCCAGAGCAGCTGCTGGGTTCTAACTCCCAACTTTCAGTTAGCTACTGAGTGCTTATCCAGTGTCCCCTAGGGCTCCTGGTAACACGGTGCTCCATAAATCTCATGGATCTGTTTGCACTGAGTGTTGGCAAAGAAAACTGTGAACTACCAGAAGAACCACCAGTTTTAGAGGGAATACAGCCAGAATGCTCCTTAGAAATGAGGATGGTAGTGGGTGAAGGGAGACATCAGTAGGTCAGTATGAGACATGAAAAAAAATTACAACTTTTCAAGGGTTTGTGGAGGAGGGAGGGTGGAGGAGAGACAAAGTAAGAGCTGATATCAAGAGTTAATCATATGTCGCTGAAAATTTGAGGGAAAAATTTGTTTTTTTTCTTTTTTTGGGGGGGGGGCATCACTGCCTCTGGTGGTCGTGGGTGCTACCCAGTGCTGCTCCTGAGAGTCGCCACTGGATTTGAACCACCAAGCCCGCGGGCTGCAGTCCCACACTCAACCACTTATGCCACTGGGGCTCAGCCCTGTTTTTATTCTTTACTTTCATAGTTACAATATATATAACAACCAAAATATATTAAAAAAATAAAAATTTGCAATGTTTTTTAAATGTAACCAAATTGTCACATTCATCTATGGATTTATAATACAAGAATAAAAATGCACCATCATTTCAATATTACTTTTCATCTTATTAAATAAAAAACAAGCAAAACAACTATAAAATATAATACAAAATTTGTTTATAATTTTACTGAGTGTGAAATTGAACAAAATAATTTTTTTGTGTGATATAAAGATGAACTTTGCATTTGCTGCAGAAAAATACTGGTACAATCCTGCAATTTACATTTTTGTATCTTCCTCTGTGACCTCCAGATAATGGGAAAAAATAAATATAGTTATCAAAATAGTTTGATTAACAATATAATTAAAATTTCATATAGTAAAATCAAAATTTTAAAATATAATACACATTTTCTTTACTAATTTCATCTATATTAGCATCTGATTCCTTGTCTGAGTCTGTACCACTTCCATCTAGGGCATAAATTTGCCGTTTTCCATAAAACAAACCGCAATCCAAGCTGTGGTAATTTTTTTGTTTGTTTTTGTTTGTTGTTGTTGTTGTTGTTGTTTTTAGGGGGGGGCATCACTGCCCTCTGGTGGTCGTGGGAGCTACCCAGCAGGGGGGGCATCACTGCCCTCTGGTGGTCGTGGGAGCTACCCAGCTCTGCTCCTAGAGAGCCGCTGCTGGACTTGAACCGCCAAGTCCGTGAGCCACAGTCCCGCAGTTCCGCACTCAACCACTATGCCACTGGGCCTCAGCCCACTGTGGTATTTTTTGTCACTGTCGATTCAAAAGATGAACGTAATGAATTCATTACGTTTTGAAAAAGCAGAAATATATAATAACTTTGTTTTCTATGAGTATAACACCTCTGACATAAAACTAGTTTTATGAACATAAACAAAAAATATCAATACTAAAACTTCACTAGATTAAAAATTATTGTAAAAGGCCCTGAACGTCAACAACCACTTAACCTCCAACACACAATTGGTCAAAACGTGCCACTATTGAAGCATTTTGCTGCTAAAATGCATGAGTCGCAGTAAGTATTTGTACTAGTACAGTACAGTGATTGCGTCGACATGGTCTTGGATTCCAAAAATTTTATAATTTCTGTATCAGATACATTTTAATTACATGTTATGAAAACGTTGCACTTGGCGTTTTAGGGTTAAAGTAGAAAGAAAACACTTTGAAAATGATGACGACAAAATGGATTGTGTTAAGAACACTAAGAGCCCCCAATAAAATGATTTTAAAAAAGAAAGAAAGGAGGATGGTAAAACTTTGTACATCATCATGAAAAACATCCTGTTTTGCAAAGTGCAGGACCAATGAAAACAAAAGAAACCCTCCCTAAGAGGGATTAACAGGAAAGCTGTTAACAAAGGTCTCAACACACACTAATCATGAAGATGGTCACCAACTGGGGAACCCTTTGTTCTGTGATACCGAAGGTCACCAGGAGCCAGAGCAGATTCAATAGAAACTAAGAATAACATATGTACATGTACACAAAAATTTACACATACGTTTTGGACTTTTGAAAGTATCAGTGGATGAATGCTATGCATTTGAATGGTCTACTGTGCAACATTCCCTTTCAATATGGCTGTTGAGAAACAAAGGACCTCCTGTTCGATGTCATGTATTCACAAGCATCCTCTGTGAGAGTGCTAAAACAGTGGAACGCAGCAGAGAGAATTATGAACACATACAGACTGGTTTTTGGTTTTTTTTGTGCTGTTTCTTTTCTTTTTGACATGCAGCGGGAGCTTGTACAAAAAAATACTAAATGGTAACTTATCATATTAATGGTTTTGAGATTTCTGGATTGTGTGTTAAATTATTAGTTTTAAGTGGCAAATGCTGCCCCTACCCTGAAAATGAAAGCATATCTATTTCTATTTTTGCCTCTACTGTGCCCCCTTGTGGAATTACATATAAGCAAAACAACCATTTTTGATGAAATTTTAACTGAGCAGGAGTGTACACATGTCACAGCTATATTCACATACGTTCTGTCAATGAAGCAAGCCATTCTGATCCCTTTAATCTTTGATCTTTGTGCATACATTCCACCCAGACTGCGCTTGGGTTGAACAGGTCAATGAGGATTTTGTTCACGACAGTTTCCCTAAAATTCTGGCACAGCTAACTTGTGTTCAGTCTTTGATTTCGTCATCTCAGCTGTGTGACCAACTGTTACATAGCTGCTTGCAGGGTGCTTTCCACAAGACTTGCATAACTAAAAGTATCTGGCTTCTTTGGCACATTCTGAGATAATGGCTCTCAGATCTTCCATCTGCTTCCAGCTTACCCTCTTGGCTTGTTTCTTCCTGTTATCAGGTGTTGTGATCACAATCAGCAAGTCCACACTCTCTTTTCTTGTGAACTGTAGACACCCTGTCAGCCAGGACTACTGTCATTTAAAGTAGAGTCTAGTCCAGTGGTTGGCAACCTGTGGCCCAAGGGCCACCGAGTGACCCACAAGGAAAATTTTAGTGACCCAGTAAAGAATTCTTAATTATAACAATCAGTAGCTATTCTTGCCAACGAACTAAAGTGGGTGCTTTCAATTTACAGCAATGGCCCATGGTAGAGGGCAATTGCTGTGCCATTTGGTGCTTTCGATTTGGTGAAACAGCCATGGGCAGTCACTGTTGGTAGCTGTCTGCTTCAAGACAGATCAAACAAATGAAAAGCAATATGCGTAGTCTGACTTGAATGAGATGGATCTCATTGGATTTGTCTATGGGTAAAAGTACTGACATAAACAACATTACAAGGCTTGCAATAGTTGCTCGTTATGCAGCTATTGATTCTCCAGTTATTCATGAAGAGTTGTGCATACTTTCACCAATTAGGTACTATGAAAAGTAATGACATTTTAAAGAAAGTTCAAAGAATTCATTAAATTTGAAAATGGAAATGTTTTTGATTTGAAAAAAAAATTATTTTCTGTCACAACTGATGGGGTCCCAGCAATGTTAGGAAAACATGTTGACTTGTCCACCTATTGCAGAAGGAACTTGGAAGGTCACTACTTTCATTCCACTGTATAATTCATGAAGAAAATATATGAGCAAAAGCCTTCTCGAAAAAGTTAAATGAAGTGATGAGCATAGTGAATAAAATTGCTAACACAATTATAGCTTGTTCTGCCTTGAATCACAAAAAATTTAAGACATTTTTAGAAGAAATTGAATGTGATTATAGTGATTTATTAATGCATACTGAAGTTTGCTGGTTAAGCAGAGCAAAGTTTCTAAATCGCTTTATGGAATGCATTAATGCAATTGAAATATTTATAAGTGAAATCTGTGCAAGTTTCCCTCAGCTCATAGATAAAAATTGGCTTCTTAAATTAAAATTCTTAACAGATATTACTAATCATGTGCTTACAAGGTGTGACAGTCATGTACTTATGTGTCAATTTCATTATTAGGAATGTAGGGGTGGAGTCTAGTCTGTCAATCTGGAGATAGCCAATGAGACCTGTGTGGGCATGGCTTTCTCTGAGAATTCTGGGAAGTCTCACAATATTTTCCTCGTGGAAATGAGATACCATCTCCCTTGTTGTTGGGAGACGCTCAGCTGACAAGACAAGATGGCAGCATCCGAGGAACTGGAGGAGCTGGAGGAGAAGCTACACAGCCTTATCCTGATGGAACCAGACCTCTGAAGACGGAAAAGCCACAGAGAGACTCCTGCCAGCTCTGAGAGGCTTCTACCGCCAATGGATACTGCTGATGGACCCTGAGCCCTGGAAACAAGGAGCCATGAGGGGACTCCTGCCAAAGCCCAGATGCTTCTATTGCCGCTAGACACACAAGACTCTGCACCCACTGGCCTGTGATTGTCCTGTTGTAATTGCACATGCTTTGTGAGTCGGAAGAAGACTTTATAGACTGTTATCAAATATATGGGCTAATATCAGACTTATGACCTTGGACTGGACTGGGTTGGCATGCTTTCTCAATGTTCCATTCCTCTTGTATATAAACCTTTCCCTTATATCCATATTCGTGTCTATGAATTTGTTTCGCTAGTCTACCCAGACTAGCACACAGGGCAAGGAACAGATAATTCCCAAACTTTATGAAGAATGGAAAATTTTTTGTTGTAAGATAGTTCTATTCCAGGATGACTTAGTGAAACAAGCATTTAAATATTTTCCTTAAGTAAAAACTCATAAAAAAATACAAATGCGGGCTGAGCCCCAGTGGCGTAGTGGTTGTGTGTGGGACTGAGGCCCACTGGGACAGAGGCTGAATTCCAGCAGTGGGTCTGGGCCTCCTACTACCACCACCGGAGAGCAGTGATGCCCCCCGAACAACAACAGCAACAAAAAAAAATACAAACGCAGAAGTAGATATGCTTAAAACTTACATAGATGCCATTCAAACTGAATTTGAAACCTGATATCAGAACTTTAAAGCCCATAGTCCTATGTTCAGTGTATAATAAAGCCTGATGAAATGGAGGACAATGCGTTGGACTTACATTATTTTAATTTCCTTGAAACTGAAAACCTGGATATGGAGTTAATTGACTTCAACAACTCAGCAATATGGACAGACAAATTCAAGGCTTTAAGAAGACAACTTGAAGTCACTGATGAAAATCACTTAAGCATGATAGCTGCATGTTGGGCATCACTTCCTTCCCAGTTTTCTTCGATAAAGAAACTTGATTTCGCTCTATTAGCAGCTTTTGGGTCCAACGACTCATGTGAACCGGTATTTTCCCAAATGAAATTCATTCTCAATTCACCGTGAAATAGGTTAACTAATGAAAATTCAAAATCATGTGTTCTTTTAAAAAACAACAAATTTATCACTTGTGTTAGTCTCAGTAAGCCGAGAGAAACAAATTCATAAACACACATAAGTATATTAGGGAGATGTTAATATACAAGAGGAATGGAACATTGAGAAAGCATGTCAACCCAGTCCAGTCCAAGGTCATAAGTCTGATATTAGCCCATATGTCCAATACCAGTCTATAAAGTCTCCTTCCAACTCATGAAACAGTAGAAGCATCCCAGCTTTGGCAGGAGTCCCCTCATGGCTCCTCGTTTCTAGGGCTCAGGGTCCATCAGCAGTATCCATTGATGGTAGAAGCCTCTTAGTCGCTTTTCCAGCTTCACAGTTTGGTTCCATCAGGGTAAGGCCTTGTGACTTCTCCGATCCCTCCAGTTCCTCAGATGCTGCCATCTTATCTTGTCAGTCGAGCGTCTCCCAACAACTGGGGAGATGGTCTCTCATCTCCATGAGGGAAATATCATGAGACTTCCCAGAACTCTCAGAGAAAGCTATGCCCACAGAGGTCTCATTGGTTATCTCCAGATTGACATGCTAGACTCCACCCCTAGACTCCCAATCATGAAATTGACGCACGAGTACATGACTGCCAAATCACCCAAATATCTCAAACCTTACAAGGTTAATGAAACAGCATCAAGGAAGTCATTAAAATGATTAGATGTTCTTTTTGGGGGTGGGGGGCATCACTGCCCCCTGGTGGGAGTAGGAGGCCCAACCTTGCTCCTGGAGAGCTGCTGCTGGGTTTGAACAGCCAACCCTGTGGGCCACAGTCCCATATATAGCCACTACACCACCAGAGCTCAGCCCTAGATGTTCTTAATTAAATAGGAGTTCATTTTATTTACATGGTGCTTACTTTTCTGCTAACATTTTATGACTTCTTTCAAGTTGTAAATATAGATTTGATAATAAATTTATAATTCTACATTTAAAGTATATTGGATTAGCCCATCTATATAATGTTTTTATTTTCTGTATTCTACAATGACACGTAATCTAAAATAGAAGTGACGTGACCCATCAGCAAAAATTTTTGTGAAAAACAATAAAAAAATGACCAACTTGAAAAAAAAGTTGCTAACCATAGGCCTAGTCTATGTCAGCAGGTCCCCACCCCCCAACCCCTCCTTACCCTGCCCTGAGAACATGTTCCTAGCTAGAGAAATGCCAAGAAATAAATCATTGGGGATTTGTTTTCAATTCCTTCAAATTCAACTAATGTTTACTGAGTGTACAATGCCTACACTTGTATAAGGATTATTTATTGAATTCCCTGTATCACCTTGCAAAGCATTTGTGGAAGCCATTTTCATGTATACCCATTCATCCAGCAACCTACTGATTTGCATTGTTTATAGAATGCCTTCTGCTTATATATACCATGTACTGTTTGTTATCAGAGGCCTGGTGGTGTAGTGGTAGTGTGTGGAGCTGTGACTTGCATGGTTAGGAATTCAAAACCACCAGCAGCTTTGAGGGATAAAGCCTGGGTTTTCTACTACCTCCAGTAAATAGCTACACAGGGGTCCTCAAACTTTTAAAACAGGGGGCCAGTTCACTGTCCTTCAGATCGTTGGAGGGCCAGACCACAGTTTAAAAAAAAAAACCAACTATGAACAAATTCACTGCTGGCCTGGGATAAGTTGACTGCTAAGCAGGATAGGCAGTGGCAGCCAAAACACCCAGCAGGCCAAATAAATGTTCTTGGTGGGCTGCACGTGGCCCATGGGCTACAGTTTGAGGATCCCTGATGTTACAGTCTCAGAAACCTACAGGGGGTCACTATGAGTCAGCATCGATTTAACACCAGTGAATTGAGTTTTGGTTTTTGACTCTAGGTACTAGGATGGATCAAAGATCTTTGCTCTCAGCAGGTTTACACACCAGAGAAGGAACTCCAATAGTTACAAAGAAACAAAATTGCCAAAGTTATGTGGTGTTCTAATTTTGAAGATGAAACGGGGATAAAGCAGGAAAGGGGAACAATAGCAAATACAACAGCTCAATGAACAGGTGAACTTAAGCAAATTCACGTACTTCCCTTATCCCATTTCACAACTGAAGACTAGAAGACCCAGGAATCTTCCCTAAGTATTTTGAGGAACACTTTGGGAAGGCTTGCTACAAATGCAAAAGAGAACTCTGGCACATCTTCAGAGTTTATAAACCACAAGAAATATCAGAGACCACTTTACTTTTTCATATTATGCAAAAGACTTGGGTTCAAAAATTCTAAGATTTACCAGAGGAAAAATAGCATAAATTCCCTAAAGTTTAGTCTCCTTTATAAAATGGATATAGGGCAGAGGGCGTAGCGGTTGTGCACCAGACTGCGACCCACTGGGATGGAGGTTCAATTCCAGCTCCACGGAGCAAAGGCTGGGCCTCCTACTCTCACCACCTGAGGGCAATGATGCCCCAAAAAACAAACAAACAAACAAAAGGATATAAATTAACACATTTCTCTAAGAGCTGTGAAGAGTCATTGATCTTGGCATACGATAAGTGAAACAGATAACAGATAGTGTTTTAACCTCCCATTTCTCCTTTTTCAATAGTGGATTTGGACAGCATTATTTTAAAGCACTTTCTCAAGTTATTTTCAACTGCAATTCACAAATAATGAGAGATGCATTTATGCTGTGTTCCTAGTAGATGCATGCATACATAGACAAATCAGAAACACAAATTTAAAAACTAACAGATGTCCTTATAATACACAATGGACTTACATGAATTTATAACCTTATTCTCCTTTATTGCATATGTTAATCTGATTAAACTAGGGAAACAAATCCACAGAAATATACACACACACACACATACACACATAGCAGTATAAAAGAGTTTTATATAAAGGGTAAGTGTGCATTAAGAAAGCATTCCTGGGGACCCAAAACCCATTGTGTTAGTCCAGGTAAATAAGAGAAACAAATTCATAGGCACGCATATGGATATAAGGGAAAGATTTATATACAAGAGGAATGCAACATTGAGAAAGCATCCCAACCCAGTCCAGCCCAAAGTCGTAAGTCTGATATTAGCCCATATGCCTGATCCCAGTCTATAAAGTCTCCTTCCGACTCACGAAGTCACAGGTCAGTGGGTACAGAATCCTGGCGCTGGCAGAAGTCTCCCGATGGTTCCTCTCTTCCAGGGCTCAGGGTCCATCAACAGCATCCAGTGGTGGTAGAAGCAACTTAACGCTGGCAGTGGAGTAGAAAGAGGGAACCAATTGCAGGGATCTACATATAAGCTGGCTTCTCCAGCTTCAGAGGTCTGGTTGCATCAGGGTAGCCTCTTCTCCGGCTCCTCCAGCTTCATGGACACTGCCATCTTGTCTTGTCTGTAGTTTTTCATCTCTCTAATACTCACTCCCAACAACTGGGGAGATAGCTTCTCATCTCCATGAGGGAAATACCACGAGATTTCCCAGAAGTCTCAGGAGAAAGCCATGCACAGAGGTCTCATTGGCTACTCAATGGCTATCTCCAGATTAACAGGCTAGACTCCACCCCTGCATCTCAATCATGAAATTAACATAAGCACATGACCACCACACCCATCAATAGTTGAAGCAACATCCGCATAAAGAGGGGTCACAGGGAGGAGCTGAGTCAGTCAAGGTACAGTGTAGCAACAATGAAATATGCAACTTTCCTCTAGTTCTCAAATGCTCCCTCCCACCCACTATCATGATCTGAATTCTACCTTTCAAATCCAGCGAGACCAGGAGATGTACACTGCAGCGAGAAACATGGGGAATCCAGGACAGATGATCCCTTCAGGACCAATGGTGAGAGTGGTAATACTGGGAAAGTGGAGTAGAAAGAGGGAACCAATTGCAGGGATCTACATATAACCTCCTTCCTGGGGTATGGACAACAGGGAAGTGTGTGAACGGACACATCAGACAGTGTACGATATGACAAATCGACAATGATTTGTAAATTATGAAGGATCTGTGGGGGCAGGGAAGACGGAAGGGAAATATGGGGAGATGATACTGGGGGCCTAAGCAGAAGGAGGGTGGTTTGAGAATAATGATGGCAACAAATATGCAAATGTGGACTGCATACAACTGATCTTGATGAGTTGTATGAGCCCCCAATAAAATGATTTAATTTTTAAAAGCATTCCAACCCATTGCTATCCAAGTCCATAAGTCCAACATTAGCCCATATGTCTGACACCGATCTATAGCGCCCTCCTCAATCTCACAAAACACACACACAATGATGCCTACTGCAGGAGGAAAACTGAATCAGTGAGCGTGTACACATCTCAGCACTGGCCGAGGTGTCCATGTGACTGTTTCAGAACCACGGTTGCATCGGGGTAGGTCCATGTGGCTTCTCCTCAGGGATGTCTTGCAGGAAGTGGGCTCTGCCAACTGAAGCAGGGAACTAGCTAAGGCAGCTGCACCCTGGTCAGACCATCAGTAAGCAAGAGTCCCGAGAACTAGAAAAGCGTTTATTTCTCTGCCTTTCAATTAATCCCACATGTATTTATCAGCCAGGTTGGCACAATAAACCTTAATTAATTCATTGCACTGTTCAAAAAGTTGGTCATTATCCACTACATTGATTTCCAGGGTCTCTGGCAGGCTTATCTTCACAAATTGACAAACACAGGAGGGTCAAACTGTTACAAAAGGCTTGATAAATAATTATAGATAGGCAAATAGACATGTGAATAAATACATTAAAAATAGCCCCTTAGTTCCCTTCTCCCCCACCCCTCAAATTTCTACTCTCAGATCAAGTAACAAGTTCCGGTTATTTCAATGGAATCTTTGGTAAATCCCTCCCAGCCTCTAAGAAGAATGGCTATCTATTTTTTCCCCTGGAAGATTTACCGTAGCTCTGTTTCACACAAATTATTATTCCCAAGCATATGTCCACATGACATCCTGTGTGTGTGTGTGTGTGTATATATATATATATATATATATATATGTATATATATATATATATGTCTCCCCATCCCCTCCCCCCTGATATCCTGTTTATATAAATCGAACTCACTGCCATTGAGTTGATTCTGGCTCACACAAACCCTAGAGGACAGAGTAGAACTGCTCCTGTCGTTTTCTGAACATGAAGATCTTTACGGGAACTGAAAGCCTCATTTTTCTCCCACACAGCAGCTGGAGATTCAGAACTGCTGACCTTTTGTTTTGCGGCTCAACTCATGTAACCCATTATGCTGCCAAGGCTCGGTATCAAAATTTTATTCATATCAATATACAGTATTATCTTTCATACTAGGGAAACACTATTTCCAAGTAAGTATGGAATAAGCCATAGTAATTTTTCCTTTTGATGCAACTCTTGTTTTCCTTGAAGTTAGTGATTAATGTTTCCTCTGTGACAACTGGTTTGTTTGTGCTGCCTTCCATATATCTATCCTAGCTTCTTCTAGAACAGAAGTTCTCCCTTCCCAATACCGTGACTCTTTAATAAAGTTCCTCATGTTGTCGTAATCCCCAACCGTAAAATTATTTTCATTGCTACTTCATAACTGTAATTTTGCTACTGTTATGAACTGTCATGTAAGTATCTGATATGCAGGATGCATTTTCATTGTTACAAGTTGAACATAATTAAAGCATATGATTAATCACAAAAATAATATGTAAATGTATGTTGTAAAATATTTCTTTCTAATTACAAATAAGTGAAATTTTTTCTGGAAGCATGGTATAGCATGGGTAACTGTCTTCATGCTAGGTACTCATATGTAGGCGTATCTGCATGTGGGCAGACCAGCCTGGAGATGGGTAGAAGAGTCGTGTCTTGGTTCCTAAGACCATCAGAAATACGTGTTTTCCAAAGTTTAGGCAACGTCTGTGAAAGGGTTGTTGGACCCCCAAAGGGGTCACAACTCACAGATTGAGAACTGTTATTCTATAGCTTCTTCATTTGTTCCACTAAGAACACTGTGCAGCTATTATCTTTTTTCCCTTGGGGCTCTCAATCAGTCTCTTTCATGTGGGATTACTTACTCGTTGTAGTACACATCTTTGATTTTCTAGATTTATTTAGGGCACTTCTTTGGGGTCAAGCACATTGTCCAGTAGCTCCCTCAGAGAGGGATTGTGGGAGGTAAACATTTTTGGAACTGTGTCCGTCAAAAATTGTTGGTTCTATCCAAACACTTGATTGGTAGTTCGGCTGGGTATAGAATCCTGGGTTGCAAAATTTTGTGTAATTCATTTCTCTGTTCACTTCCTAACCTTTGTTCTCTCTTCTCTTTTCCTATAGCTTCTGTTATGTTAGATCTGCCCTCCTGATCCTTTTTTATTGTTATTCTCTATCTCTTTTGTTTTTGTTTTCTTTTTGCTTTAAGGGGGATTTTTCTCAACTTTTTCTTACAGTTCTACTGGGTTGTTCATCTGCTATTATATTTTATTTCTAAGAGCTGGTCTTTTTCTCTCAAAATGTTTTATTTAAAAGAAAAAGAATCTCTTGTTTCTTTCACATTTGTAATATCTTCTTCTATTTCTCTGATAACTTTCTGTAAGTTTTACTTACTCTGTAAAAATTATTCTAAGTTCTGGGCTGAGCCCCGGGTGGCATAGTGGTTGTGCGCAGGACTGCGGCCCACTGGGATGGAGGTTCAATTCCAGCTCACAGGAGCAAAGGCTGGGCCTCCTACTCCCACCACCAGAGGGCAGTGATGCCTAAAATAAAAATTATTCTAAGTTCGGGCTGAGCCCCAGTGACGTAAGTGGTTGAGTGTGGGACTGCGGCCCGCAGGCTTGGTGGTTCAAATCCAGCAGCGGCTCTCAGGAGCAGCGCTGGGTAGCTCCCACGACCACCAGAGGGCAGTGATGCCCCCCCAAAACAAAACAAAACAAAACAAAATTATTCTAAGTTCATGTTTTCTCCTCTCTTTTGCTTTGATCTCCAACTATCTAGTTAGAGTACTTTCCATTCATTGTAAAGAATTATGAAGAAGTATATAGAAGGGGCCTATTGGCTGTGATTAAGTGGAAGGAGCTAACTGGAACAGTTAGGGTAAGTGTCCTTAAGTAGCCAAAGATGTGTCTTCCCATCCTTTTCCCGGAAGAAAATTTTTCCAGCAGGTTTTTGTTTGTCCAGGTTGACTGGAAAAACAAATCTGGAGATATTTACTTGGCTGTAAGAGAGAGATTTATATCAGAGAGAAATTATGTGTGGGAAAACACCCTGGCCTAGTCCAAATCAAATCCATCAGTCTGACATTAGCCCATAAATTCCTCTTCTGACTTCTGTAGCACAGGCAGTGATGCTGAATAAAGGAAGATCACAGGTTGGGGGGCAAAATGTCTTGTGGAGCAGTGGCAGTGGAAGCATCTAAGTGCTGGCAAAGGTATCCATGGGGCTCCTCAACAGGAAGGTGAAGCAGACACAGAGTGTAGTCCATCTCCCATGAGAAAAAGAGAAAGTTCCCAGAATCCTCATGAGCAGACTACACCCTCAAGGAAGCATTGTCAGGTTATGATCTGATTGACAGGCTAGATTCCACCCCATTCACCCTGAATATCCTCAAGTTAACATGAGATTATGTAACTACCACAAATCTCTACTAGAGCCTAGAGTTCCAGTTATGTGAGATAGGAACCATGGTCTGAAACTTCAGTATATAAGTTTTCAAAAGAACCTCATGCCTATATGATGCCTTAGCTTGGATTTCTCTAGTGCACAGACCCTCTGTGTTATCTTTTCTAGAAACTAAACCCTTACACGCTTCTCCACAGAAGGGAGAGAAAGCTTCTCAGTCACATGCTATGAGGCAGGCAATCTGGGTACGGCCCAACTCTTCCCAAACTGCTTTGCCAACAAACCTCTTTCTTCTAACCTCATTATCAATACTACTTGTAGAGGAGCTGATGCCACTAGTTTATTGACAGTTTTGTGTCTGTATTATGTAAATGATTTGTTGCTGGCCTTTCCCTAATGCCAACTAAAGAAACAGTGATCTCACTTGACTAAATATTTTGGGCTTTTATTGTCATCTTAGTCTCCTGTTTTATTCTCTTTGTCTTCAAAGGTTTATGGTCTTAAAATGAAAGAAAAAGGTTTTAATTATCCTTTAAAATATAATTTTGGGACAAGATGACTAAAAATACAAATGTTTTCTTCTGCTCTTTAATCAGACATGGCTTTGTTTGTCAAGTTGCCCTTTGATTCTAAAGGTCCCTCATATCCTTTCCTGTTCTGATTAACTCAACTTGAACCAATTTCTATTACTTGAATCTAGAGACTTCTGATAGTCAGCAACCAGCATGTCAGTTTTGAATTATATACTAATATGATTTATAACAAACACAGTAATGCTTTAGCTCCAGAACTATCCAACCAATTGCTGTTGAGTCAGTCCTGACACATAACCACTCCCAAGTAGCACAGTGCCCCAGGGGTTCTTAATGGCTGGTTAGTTCCAGAACTACTAGTGTGGTAATAATGTTGCAGAGATAATTCCCTAGGATGCATCTATCATAAGCTGGGCCATATTACAACTGATCTGTGTTTTTTATGGCCATTTGACAAGATAAGACCCTTGTGGGAAAGGAATTAAGAATCTTAGTAGGTTTGTACCACACATTAGTCCTAATAATACTAGCAAGCACAATAATAAAGTACCACATAACACTTACTTTGCACTAGATACTATTTCTAAGGGTGTTAAAATATACTAACTTATTTAAATTTTCGAACATTACACAATAGGTAATATGTCCATATTTTCATTTTATACATGAGTAAGTTAAAGTCAGTGAAAAGTTAAGTTATTGCTGCAGGCTACAAAGGGATAAATGGCAGAACCAAGATTTTAACATATTTGGGCTTCCTCCATATTCTTTATCTTAATTACTATGTCATACACCCTCTACTTTTCTCAATTTATTAAATTTTCTATTAAATTTCTCTAAAATGATGGCTAAGGAGCCATGGTGGTGCTGTGGTGGGTGTGGGATTAGCCACAAGGCCAGTGGTTCATATCCACAAACTGCTCCATGGAGAAAGATGAGGCATTATGTTTCCATAAAGATACAAAGTCTCAAAAACCTTCTAACGGATCACTATTGAGTCTAAACTGACTCAGCAGCAGTTGACTTGGTTTTCTGGATTAATATATGCCAATGAGGCAGCAATGACAGGAGCCTTGCCTCTCAGGCAGGTACCCTATGTTTGATTTTTGGAAAAGGAATCTTGTGCATGGTCACTACCTATCTGTTGGCATGCATGCAGCTATGATGCTGAAAAAGTCTCAGACTGAGATAAACTAGGAAGAAAGACCAGGGGATCTAGTTCCAAAAATTGGCCAGTGGATCACAAGGTCCAGCCTGCAACCAAGGGAATGACACAGGACTGGGCAGTATCTCATTTTGTAGTGCATAGGGTCACTGTGAGTTGGGAACTAACTTGATGTCAATTAATAACAGCGGCAGCCGCAGCAATGCTGTAACCAATGAATTCCCTAAAATCCACACTACATATTATCTCATTTTCCCCATCTTGCAAAATGAAACCACCTTAGCAGAAATGTTGTACAGCTACTCAGGGCTACTGTGTCTGCAACTCCTGCCTCTCCCCATCCCCCCAGGATACTCCCCCAGGATATCTTCCTCCATCTTCTAAAGCAGCAACCCTCTTTCATAGAAGAAGAAACTCACTCCATGTAGTTGAGAAGTTGACCCAATTCTCTATCTGTAAGCATGTGGCTCAAGTTGGGCTCATCACAGATTAATTACATTAATAATTCTCCTTGGCTATTTAGGGATAAGCACATGTTTCATGTTGGACCAATTAAGGAATAACTCAGAATTTTTTATACCAGAGGTATTATGCACCATGCTTATTTTTCTTTTAACAGCTTTATTGAAATATAATTTGTATATCACACAATCCACCCATATAACAATGATTTTCAATATATTGGTAGAGTTAACTATACCATCATCTAGTTTTAGAACATATTTATCACCTTCACAAGAAACCCTACACTCATTAATAGTCCTTCCATGTCTCCTCCAACCTGCCAAACTCTATGAAACTTCAAACCCACTTTCTGTTTCTTTAGATTTGCCTTTCAGCATATTTCACGAGACCAATCACGTATCATATGCTTCTTTATGGCAGGCTTCTTTCACTTAGTATGCTTTCAGTGTTACTCTACATTGTAGATGAACAGTACTTTCTTTTTATGTCTGATAACTAGTACTCTATTTTGTGAATGTGCTGGTGGCACAGTGGGTTAAATGTTGGACAGCTAGCTGCAAAGGTTGGTGGTTAGAACCTATCAGTCACAGTCTGCTTCTTTAAAGAATGATCAGCCTCGGAATCCTCTCATAGGTCTTATGGGGTCACTGTGAAACTGGATTGATTCAATGGCCATGGTGTTTTTGAGGAGAGAGGGAGAGACTTGGTCATCTGCTCATGGCTGTTCCCTTTTTAGAGCTGTGATCCACAGAGTCAGCAGTTCAAAAATACCAGCTTTTCACTCCTGTAGAAAAAGATGGAACTTTCTACACCCGTAAAGTTACGTCTCAAAACCCCACAGGGGCAGTTCTGACTTGTCATATGGGGTCATCATAAATCGGCATCAATTCAATGACAGTAAGTTTGTTTTGTATTTAACTAATGACCATTGTAATGCAATCTTTTTGAGCACTTTTTTTTTTCAAGATAAACATCTAGGAGAGAATGAAAACACACAATGAAAACACACTTGGCTGCTAACTGAAAGGTCAGCAGTCTGAATATAGCAGTAGCTCCATAGAAACGACCTGGATATCTCCTCCTATACAGATTAAAGGTCATTCTTCGTGGTTGCTGGAAGGTTTTAGTATCAGGCAAAATGGACTCCATGGCAGCAACAATCATATCTATGTATATGAGAGTGGATGGCTGAGACAATGGTAGCACTGTGTAACATTCTGAGAAGTTCCAAACTGCTTCACAAAGCATCTTCAACTTTACATTCCCAATAATATAGAAGGATTCTAAAACCAATATTTATTGTGATCTATCATTTTTATTTCCGTAATCTAAGTGTGTATGAAGTGAAAATAATATTGGTTTTGATTTGCATATTTTATTGATGACTACTGACGTTGAGTATATTTTCATATATTTATTGGCCATTTGTAGGTCTCCTTTGGAGAAATTTCCATCCTAATCTATTATGGATTGAATTGTGTTCTCCCCCAGTCTCTCCAAAAAGGTATATAAATCCCCAGAACTCCAGAATGTAGTCTTAGTTCGAATGATTATAGGTACAGTAGATCCTATGTGAACTAATACATCTAATCTCCTTATGACTGGTCATTATAAAAAGAAAAAACAGGAACACAAAGTAATGCGCAAGGAAAAAGATCACATGAGGGCAAAGACATAGATTGAAGTTATACTACCACAAGCCAAGAAGAACCAAAAGTGTGGCTAGGAAAATTATTTCTGGAGACATAAATAACGAATACAATCAATCATCTTAGGAGAAACACCTCCAATTTAGACAGCATTAAATGAAGGAAGGCTGTCAGATTTCTCAAATTCCACAGGCAGGAAATGAGTTGATACAGTTATTTCCTGAAAACATGTCCTATTCTTTTTTTTTTTTTTTTTTTGCCTATTCTTAGTGAAAAGCAATTACCCTGTGTGTTAGTCTGGGTAGACTAGAGAAACAAATACATAGACTCGCATATGGATATAAGGGTACGCTTTATATATGAGGGATAGGACATTAAGGAAGCATCCCAACCCAGTTCAGTACAAAGTCACAAGTCCGATATTTGCTCATATGTCCGATATCCGTCTATAAAGTCTCCTTTCGACTCATGAAGTCACAGGGCAGTGGGTGCAGAGTCCTGGCACCAGCAGGGGTCACCCCATGGCTCCTTGCTTCCAGGGCTCAGGGTCCATCAACTGCATCCAGTGGTGGTAGAAGCAACTCAGCGCTAGCAGGGATCTCCATGTAGCTTCTCCAGCTTCAGAGGTCTGGTTGCATCAGGGTAAGACTGTGTGGCTTCTCCTCCGGCTCCTTCAGCTTCTCGGACACTGCCATCTTGTCTTGTCCATAGCTCATCATCTCTCTCATACTAACTCCCAACAACTGGGGAGATAGCTTTTCATCCTCACAAGGGAAATATCGCGAGATTTCCCAGAAATCTCAGGAGAAAGCCATGCCCACACAGAGGCTTCATTGCATATTCAATGACCAGATTAACGGCTAGACTCCACCCCTACATCTCAATCATGAAATTAACATAAGCACATGACCACCACACCCTGTAAAAACCCTGTGGGGGGCAGCATTTGACCTTCCCTGAGTGTACCTGAGGGAAGGAGAATCAAAGTCAACAATTGCTCATAGGTAAGAAGGTCACACAGAAGTTGAATAGAAGCAATCGTAAAGTATGACGTTGAGGATATCCTCCCTGAATTTAGAGACCATGCCATGAATAGATATGATACATTGAACACTAGTATCTGAAGACTAGATTAAGTTGGGGAATAACAAATGACACATCATACATGAAGAAAGAAAAGGGTCATTAAAAATAAATAAAACAGAAAAAATAAAGAAGAGAAAAAAATGGGTATGAGACAGACTCTGAAACTTACTTTGGAACAGAATAGCCAGAGTGAATGGAATAAATGAAGTAAAAGATCTGAGCAGAGGGGTGTGCCTCAGTGGTGTAGTGGTTGAGTGCGGGACTTGTAGCCCACTGGCTTGGCGGTTCAAATCCTGCAGCAGCTCTCCAGGAGCAAGGCTGGGCCTCCCACTCCCACCAGAGGGCAGTGATGCCCCCCACCCCACCCCCCAAAAAAGACCTGAGCAGATGATTTCAAAGGGTTGCTTGGATGTACAAAGTATAAGGAAATGTGCAAAAACCTGGAGGAGAAAACTGAAGGGAAGAATACACTTGACCTTTCTCAAACTGAAAGAAATAAAGAAAAATTCAAGCCTTGAGCTACAATATTGAATGATTCTATGGTCAAAAATTTTTTTCTATGATCATCCAACGGTTGCAGCAGTACATTGACAGTGAGTTTCTACAAGTTCAGGCCGGATTCACAAGAGGACTTGGAACAAGATATCATTACTGATGTCAGCTGGATTTTGACTTAAAGCAGGGGATACTAGAAAGATGTTCATTTGTATTTTATTGACTAGGCTAAGGCATTAAACTATGTGAATCAAAACAAAATATGGATGACCTTGAGAAGAATGGGAATTCTAGAGCGTTTCACTGTGCATATGAGGAACTTGGTCATGTGCAACAGAACAAGAGGATAAGGCATGGTTTGAAATCAGGAAAGGTGTGCAAAAGGGTTGCATCCTCTCATCATATTTAATCAATATGCTGACATTATCATCAGAGAAGCTGGATTGGCGGAAGGCTTATTAACAACCTGAGACATGCAAAACACACAGTCTAGCTTGCTGAAAGTGAGGAGGACTTGAGGCATTTCCTGATGAAGATTAAGGAGTGTAACATTGTCTTCAGTATGGATTACAACTTATTGCAAAAAAAAAAAAAACCACCAAAATCCTTATAAACAAACCAATAGGTGACATCATGATAAATGGAGAAAAGGGTGGAGTTGGTAAGGGTTTTGTCTTATTTGAATCCACAGTCAGTGCTCATGGAAGCAGCAGTCAAGAGATCAAAAGGCATGTTGCATGAGGTACATCTGCGCACAAATACTTTGAAAAGTACTGAAAAGTAAGAATATTATGTTGAGGCCTACGGTACACCTGACCACGGTCTTTCATATGCATGCAAAGGTTGACACCAAAGAAGAATCTATACATATGAATTGGGATGCTAATGGGGAGTGTAGGATTAAATACTTTAACAACCGATTCTCTGCCCTAATAACTATATTAAGTATAAAAAAAATGATAAACCAAAAAGTAGTCTATTACTTCACACAGGCAATCTTTAAATAAGAGCAATACAAGAAGTACACAAAACTAGATTGTTGCACCAAGATATACAGCTTTCCTATGGTTCTTTAATGCTTCCTCTCTGCCACTATCATGACCCTAATTCTACTTTACAAATCTGGCTAGACCAGAGCATGTACTTGGGTACAGATAAGAGCCTGAAACACAGGGAATACAGGACAGATAAACTCCTCAGGACCAGGAAAGGAAGGCGAAGGTGAGGGAAGAAAGGGGGAACCCATCACAATGACTTACTTATAACCCCTTCCCAGGAGGATGAACAACAGACAAGAGGCTAAAGAGAGACATCGGACAGTGCAAGACATGAAAAAAATCACAATTTATTAATGATCAAGGCTTCGTGAGGGAGGAAGAGAAGAGAAAGGGGGGGGGGGGGAAAGAGAAGCTGAAACCAAGGATTGAAGTAGAAAGAAAACGCTTTAAAACGATGATGGCAACATATATACAAATGTGCTTGACACAATGGATGGATTGTGATGAGTTGTACAAGTCCCTAATAAAATGATTAGAAAAACAAAACTAGATTATTATAAGAAAAACTTATAAAATATTAATGAAAATGTTATTTAATATATTTCCATACATTTTATTGGAATCCTCACTTGGCTATGATTGCCAATATTATTTCATATCTTACATTGTCCACTGTTTCCCTTTATCTACAGTTCTGTCATTTGTCCCCTTGGAGGGGGCACTATATATCCCTCCTACCCTCATGATATTGCTACTCTCACTACTGTTCCTAAAGGGGTTATCTGCCCTGAATTCCATGTGTTGAGAGCACTTATCTGTACCAATGTGTGTCCTTCAGTCTAGCCAGATATATAAAGTAATAGGGGGAAGGAAGCATTTAAGAACCAGAGGGATGATGTGCAATTCATGGGTGCTATATTATACCTTGATTGAATCATCCCTTCTTTATAACCCTTCTGTGAGGGGATATCTAATCATCTTCATATGGGATTTAGGTCTCCCCTCCAACTGCCCTTGTTTTCATCAATATAGTTGTTTGTTTTTGGATCTTTTGATACCTGATCTCATCTACACCTCGTGTTCACAGGCTGGTAGGCATCTTTCATGTGGGCTTATTTGCTTTCCTGCTAAATGGTTGCTTGCTTAACTTGAAGCTTTGAAGATTTCAGACTCTATATATTTTGATAGCTAGGCACCATCTGCTCTCTTTACTGCATTTACTTATACTCCCATTTTGTGTTCAGGGAATGCTAGTGATCAGGTGGGGAAGGTAATTATCACAGAATACCAGGTTATCAGAACAAAGTGTTCTTGTGTTAAGGGAGGCCTTGAGCAGAGGCCCAAATTCCATCTGCTATCTTAATACTTTATATATAAATATATGTACATTGGCCTCTATCCCTTTCATTATACACTGATATATTTACATATACTGATGTCTATAGCTATACCTCTATTAATAGCTTTTGCCACCTATTTCTTTCCTCTATTTCTTTTCACTTCCTTCTAACCCACTATCATACACACCCTCCATTTGGCTCTCAGTATTTCCTCTCAGTTACATTACTCTTGATCAAACCCTAGCTGGCATTATAAGCCCTAGCTGGTCACCAATTTTAGGTCTCTTATTGTTCCCTTATCTCTGCCCCTCCCCCTTCTTGCCCCCTCCTCTCCCATGTCCCACCAGAACCACTCATCCTGTTGTTTCCACCTCAGAATTGTTTGTCCCAGATCTCTTATATAGATATACATTGGGCGAAAGAAAAAGAAAAACAAGGGCTGAGCCCCATTCACGTAGTGCTATGTGTGGGACTGCAGCCCACAGGGTTGGTGGTTCAAATCCAGCAGCAGCTTTCCAAGAGCAAGGCTGGGCCTCCTACTCCCACCAGGGGGCAGTGATGCCCACAAAAAGAAAGAAAAACAAACAAAAACATAATAAAACAAAACAAAAAAACTCTGATCGTTCCAGGTCAGTCTGCTAAACCTTATGTATGCTTTCTGATCAAGTGTGATGAGTTGCCAAGCCCTACCCCCCAAGTCAGATATCTATTTTCAGGATTCCTGGGAGACTTGATTACTTTGACCCCCTTTCTTTCCAGTTGTACTCACTTTGCATTTCATTCCATTGTGCATAGGGCACACTTTCCACACAATGTCTCCAGTGCTGTCCCTCGTTGTGCTGTGGGGTCAGTTAGAGAATGTCATGTCTTGTAACAAGACCGGTCCTTATCGTGCACTCTATGCATCAGGTGCTCCAATTAGGGATGTTGACTCGGACTTGGTGGGCCACGATGAGGTTTTCTCTTGCTCTCTCTCTCTTTCTCTCGCTCTCAGATCACTCCTGTGTGGTCTGGACAGACCTGTCTCTTCCCCCCCCCCCCCCCCCCGGCTATATCTTCAGTGCTGTCTTCATACAGCTTGGCTTAGGCTCAGCTGCATTGTCTGTCCTCTTGGTTAGTTTGCTGCTCCATGCCAGCGTATTCCTCTCAAGGCAATGCATGAGTCCACTGAGTTAAGCTCAAAAAGTACAATGGGTATACAGGATAAGCTACTTAATGCATAAATTGCAGGTCAAGCTCCAGGCACTTTGGCAGGGGTCTGACCCAACTAAGGGATGCATATGGCATACAAGTGTCATTTTAACTACTGACTTGCCAAACTCAATGAAAAATTAAATGACGGTTCTATTGAAACAGTGCATATCAGCTGAATTCCACTCTTGCTGCTGAAGAAGTCCCTCTAGTGTGCTTTTTAGGGGCAAGGATGGTGAGACTTTATCTTATGTACTTTGGCCATGCTGTTGGGAAAGACTAGTCCCTGGAGAAGGATATCATGCTTGATAAAGTAGAAGGCATGGAAAAAGAGGAGGGCCTTCAAGGAGATGGACCGATAGTGTGGCTGCACCTGGGCTCAAGTACAGGAACAAGTGTGAGGACGGCACAAAGCCGGGCAGTGTTTGGTTCTGTTGTGCATAAGGCTGCTATGGGTTAGACCCGACTTGATGGCGCCTAATAACAATAACAATGGGCAAAATGGGGACACTGTTCATTAGAATCAACTCAGTGGCAGTAGGCTGGGCTGCATGTTGGATACTGACAAAATAGTAAATAATTTAGGAAACATCAAAAGAAGATGAAAAGAATACAGATAGTCACTATGCTAAAAATAACTGGTTGACAACATTCAACCACTTCATATGTAGCATGTGATCAAGAACTAATGGTACGAAAGGAAGAAGCCCAAGCTACAACATTGGCTAAACTGATTTGTCTAAACTAAGACCACTGGCAGAGTTAGCTGGCCAACCAACTGGGAGAGACCTGTGTTTGATCTCTTCCGTTCCCAAAGAAGGGGATTCAACAGAATGTATAAACCATGAACCAATCATTCATAACATATGCAAGTGAAATTTTTGCTGAAAATAATGTAAAAACAGTTAGAGCAATATCTTGACAAGAAGCTGCCCAAAATTGAAAGTGGATTCAGAAGAGGATGTGGAATGAAGGATGATTTCTTTTTTTTTTTCTTTCTTTTTTTTCTTTATTTCCTTTGTTTCCCCCTTTTAAACAGGGGAGAGCATGAATGCAGTCCCCCACTAGCACAGATCATGCAGTCGAGTTTCCCACATTCGGGGAAGTCGCAGGGGCCAGCACATTGAGAGTGCAATGGATAAGTCTTGTCCTGAGAAACCGCCTTTATGATCATGGTATTTCCCCTACTAGTTAAGAATAAGGGGTGTCATTTCTAATAGCAGATACACCTTGGTTAAAAGTAGAAAATATCATTAAGATGTTTACCTATATTTTACTTACTATGTGAATGCATCTACTTGTGTGTATCTGAAATATATTCATTTATAATGGTCCTTCTAGCCATAATTCCTTTTGTGATGTATCATAAAATTTAGGCTCTATGTCTGTGGTTATAATCCCATTTTGGAGGTAGTTCTCTCTTAAAAGATTAAGGTGGGGCTGAGCCCTGGTGGTGTAGTGGTTGTTTGCAGGACTGTGGCCCACTGGGTTGGAGGTTCAAATCCAGCAGCAAGGCTGGGCCTCCTACTCCCACCACCAGAGGATAGTGAAGCCCCAAAAACAAACAAACAAACAAAAGATTAAGGTGAAATATATTATGAGTATCTAACCAAGTAGAGGACATGCAGAAATCACCACCTTTTTGTTTCCTTGGGGTATGACCTATGGAAAGATAAAAATCATACCTGCATATGAAAAAGTATAATCTCAGGCAAGAACACAGAGAGAAGACTCAGGACTCAGGAAAGAAATGCCACCAGTAAAGCAAGCTTGAGAATTCTGTCCATTATGAGGCCAACACCAGAGGTACCAGAGACTATAGCACAGGCATCATAGGACAGAGCAAAAGCTTCAAGCCAAGGCCAAGGTCAATGCAAGGAGATCTTGAGGATAAGTGCTTAGACTATGAGTCTGTGTGAGTGAGCAGTGGGGTGGCTTCCTGGCCCATTAAGGCAGAGGCCAGCGGACTAGGCTGAGGACTGGAGAGAGTCTTGGCTACTGGCTGGGAAGAGGTGCTACTGTGGGCTGATAGCTGGAACTTTACTGTATACTGATTCGGACTTGTGGTAACCTGTTAACATCCTTAAGTAACCACTACCCCCCTTTAATTGTGACTATTGTGAATTCTGTTACTACAGATTACTGAACCCAGTAGAAAAAGTAGTGTCAAGTGTGGAATGGCTGGTATCAGAATAGGGTAAAGAAGGATGGAGGGTGGAGGCATGTCTGACCTCTGTCTTGGGGCAAACAGCTTTGTGTTTGTGTGGAACTGGATTCTCTTTTTTTGTGCAGCCAGAGGAAGTTAAATGTGGCCTCTGTGCTGTTTTAGCAAGTCATAACAAATCATAGATAGCATTGTGAAGAATGTGAATTCCAGAACACTTCACTGTGCTCATGTAGAACATGTACATAGAGTAAGAGGTAATTGTTCAAACAGTATACGCAGATACTGTGTGGTTTACAATCAAGAAAGGTATGCATCAGGGTCATATTCTTTCATCAATTTGCAAGCTGAACAAAGAATTTGAGAAACTGTATCATATGAAGAAAATTATGGCATCAGGGTGGAAGGATGGCTCATTAACAGATAGGACCTCTGGGAATATGGTCATCATCTAAGAAGCACAAGGGGAATCACCTCATCAGAGAGAAGGAAAACAAACACACACACAAAGAGACAAATGGGAAGAACTAGGCTCCTTGTAAACCAGAGAATGATTTCAAAGCTAAGTGAATTTGGGTACCCCCAGTCCAGAGTCCTTGGGAAAGGACAGAACAAGGAGAGAAGAAAGTATAGCCTAACAAACACATGAAGATCAGTGAATTCTGCCGGCTGCTATAGGTAGATCGAGTGCACATCCTCACCAGGAGCTGGCTTTACTTCCTTGTCTTCCCTTCTGTATTGTCTAGAAACCCTGGGTGCTCCTGTATTTCCCGTCCCCTTTGCTGAACATACCTACCATGGTCCATACTGACTGCAAGCCACCTTACTGCTACTACCACTTCCTCCCTCCCAGCCACAGCCCCCACCTTATCAGTCACTGGGGGTCCTATTCAGGACCCTCATGTTCAGTACTAAAGCAATTCTACCCCAAGGCAGAGACCTAGCCTGCCTTTTCTTTGGCCCACCCACTGGGCACCCACTACAGATGCATCTGCCCCAACCTGGAGTTATCTGCCCTATCTGCGTGCTGTGCCAGCCAGGCTCACTCCTGCCCCAACTTGCCCCCTGTCTTCAATTAGCATTGTCCATCCCCATCACCATCCCCACCTGCCAGCTCTGTCCCTGTGAACTGCTTGCCTGGCATGCCTGCCATCCACCCATAAGATACTAGCCAAGCACCTGCTCCATCCATCCTGGCACCAGCTTCACCACAGCAGCACTCGCCCACTTGTTAGTTTATCCTCCTATTCTCTCTTTTGGTTCTCTCCTTTCCTCTTGAAAACATTTTTACAGTACCTATCTTCATTATGCTTCTTAAAATACATTCTTCATTACTTTTATAAGTCTTTTGGTCTTTTTTAAAATGACACGTTCCTTCCCCTTGTTTTCTCGTACATATCTCTTCTTTTTCATGTCTTTCTACTACATGCAGTCACCTGCATCCTATTAATCCTCTCCTTCACCACTCTACCAAATCAAGTACTTCCACATGACCCACAAACACACCTGACCCAACTGCTGCACTGTGATATCACAGAAATATCAGCCAATCGCAGTACACACAGTATATAAAGAAAACCAGACAAACAATGGAACAATACCCAGTCATAAAAGAGTACTCTGAAGAAGCATCCCTGCAAGTACCATAAGTGGAGGTGTCTACCTACCTTCAATGGATGGTAGGGGGAATTGAAAAACTAAAAATCCTACACCAACTAGACTCCAAAAATATATACAATAAGATAATGAAATTAGACAAGAAGGTAAAAGAGCTGAGGAACAGGATTGAAGAAAATGAAAATAAAAAAATGATAAACAGAAAAAGGAAAGACGGGGTGAAGTGGGATGAGTGATATTATCTTATGCGAATAACCATCAGTGACATGAAACAAAAGATGTGTAAATTGTTAAATGGAAAACAGATTCGTTCTGTCAGTCTTCATCCAATTTACAATAAAACACTAAAGCAAAAGAATAAGAGGAAGAGGAAGAAAAGTAAATTCTCTCTAATACAACCAATGAGAGAAAAGATCAACAAAAAGTGTAAAGGAATCTGAAGAAAACCTAAGAATGGTGTGGGACACTATGAAGAGGAACATCACATGCATCTCATTGGGATCCCAGAGTAAGAAAACAAAAACAAAATCTACAGAGAAAAATAGCACAAGAGATCATGGAAGAGAACATCCACAACACCATAAAGAAGGTGAAAATCACTATAAAAAAAAAACAGAGAACTCCAACAAACTAGACTCGAAATAGAAAAACAAAAGAAAAACAGTCACATCTTGGGGTCAAACTCTCCATTATCAAGGGAAAAGAGAGAATCCTGGGAATAATCCTACAGGTAAAACCAATAAAAGGGGGCTGAGCCCCGGTGGCGTAGTGGTTGTGCACAGGACTGTGGCCCACTGGGATGGAGGTTCAATTCCAGCAGTATGGCTAGGCCTCCTACTCCCACGACCGGAGAGCAGTGATGCCCCCCCCCCAAAAAAAAAAAAAACCAGTAAGAATAAGCACTGGAATTCTCACAGAAATCAAGCCACATAAGAAGACCAAGAGAATAACATAAAATTCAGAAACAAAAACAACTGCTAACAAAAATCTTATATTCAACAAATCTGTCCCTCCAATGAAACAAAGCTTTTTCTAAACAAGGAAAAGTTAAAGGAGTTTGTTAAAACAAGACCAGTATTATTTTAACACACACACACACACACACACAAAGAAATGAGAATATTTTGGACAGAGAATGAAAAACAGCAGCAGACAAACCTGAGAACAAAATACAAGTCAATACCACTGAGACAAGAACACACAAAAAAATGCAATAAAAAAGAAGAAAAATAAGGAAATCAAAAAAATCACATACACACAAACACAAGTGACAAAAACAAATGGCAAACTGACAGCAACAAACACACATGTATCAATAAAGACAATGAATGTCAATGGATTAAATGTGCCTGTCAAGATACAGAGTAGCAGACTGGAATAAGAAACAAGATTCATCAATATACTGCCTACAACAGAAACACTTTAAATATGAAAGTGAAAATATAAGGATGGAGAACATTTTACCAAGTTGATAGCAGCTAATAAAAAGCTGGAGTGGCAATATTAATCTCTAATAAAACAGATATAAGACAACTCCTCTGTCGCCCCCCCCCAAAAAAAATCAAGAGAGACAAAAATGGACCCTACATAATGATTGAAGAAACAATAGAACAAGAAGACAACCATATTAGATACATATACTCTCAATGAAATATACCTCAAGGTATATTAGTCAAACTGTGATAGAACTTCATTGAAGAGAAAATAGACAGTACAGGGACAACAGCAGGAGACTATTCTTAAGGAAAGCAAAATCATCAGGAAATAATCCAATAAAGACATGGAAGAACGAGACAACCCAATTAACCAAATTGATCTCCTAGCTATACAGAGCACTTCACCCAGCAACAGCACAGTACACATGCTTCCCCAGTATAAATGAAACATTCTCCAGAATAGACATCATTAGGCCACAAAGCAAGCTGTAAAAAATTTAAAGCATTGAGCTACAACGACCCACTTTCTTAGACCCCAACACTATAAAACTATAATAAAAACCTATAATATAAAGAACAAAGGTAAAAAAATCAAATGCATAGAAACCAAACAACAAAACACTTAAAAATTACCAAAGAATGGAATTTAAAAATTCCTGAAACAAATTAAAACAAAAGTACAACATACCTAAACCCTTAGGATACAGCAAAAACAGTTATCAGAAGGCAACTTATAGCTATCAACACATACATGGAAAAAAGAGAAAATCAAATTCAACACCTTAACAAGACATCTTTAACAGATTGAACAAGAGCAATAAAATAAACCCTCAATCCAAGAGGAGGGGAGCAAATCATAAAAATTAGAGCAGAAATGAATTAATTAGAAAACAGAAAAACCAATGAAAAAAATCAACATGACAAGAGTTGGCTCTTTAAAAGGATTAACCAAATTGACCAACCACTGGCAAATTTAATAAAGGAAAAGAACAAATATCTAGAATTAAAGGTAAAAAGAACAATAACTGTACAAGAAACAGAAAGATGGCCAACATCTTGCTTAATAGGAAGAAAGGATGCTCCCATTGCCATCTTATTCAATATGGTCCTGGAAGTCTTAGCCAAAATCATTAGCAGCAAAAAGAAATAGACAGAACATAGTGTGTGTGTGTGTGTGTGTGTGTGTGTGTGTGTGTGTGTTGGTGGTGGTGGTGGTAGAGAAAGCTCCCTGTTCACAGATAAGAGTTATACGTAGAACACCCCAAACACTGAACAAAAAGGTTGTTGGAAACAATTGAAAAATTCGGCAACATGAGAGGCTTTAAGATTAACAGCAGAAATTATTTTAATATCTGTATCCAAATGATACAGCAAAGAGGGCTCTGAAAAAGACATAAAAAATATCTTTTACAACAGCCATGTAAAATTTAAAAGACTTATGAGTAAATCTAATCAGAGAAAGAAAGACTTGTACAAAGAAAAGTACAGAACACTAGTTCATGAAACTAAAAAAGACCTATATAAATGGAAGAATATGCTGAACTGATGGATAGGAAGGCTTAAATATAGTGAAAATGTCAATACTACTCAGTGCAATCTAAAAATACAATGCAATTCCAATCCAAAAGACTTATGCAATATGCAAATGACACAATCTTTCTGCTGTAAGTGAATAGGTCTTGAAGGACTTATGCACGAAGATCAAAGATTATAATCTTCAGCATGGATTATATCATTTTAAAAAAATCCTCACAATTAGACAAATAAATGACATCATGAGAAATGAAAAACAGATTAAAGTTGCCAATCATTTACTTTTACTGAAATTCACAATTAATGTCCATGGAAGTAGCAGTCAGGAAATCAAATGACATTAGGGAAATCTACTGTAAAGTATTAAAGAGCAAAGATGTATCTTGCTACCTTGCTGGATTTACTAGTTCTAATGGATTTTTTAATGGATCCCTTAGGATTTTTTTAATATAAAAAAAGTGTTATTTGCAAATAGCATGAATTACTTTATTCTTTTCAGTGTGGCTGCCCTACCTGGAATCTCCAATGCAATGTTAAATAGAAATGATGAAGGGCTGAGCCCCGGTGGCGTAGTGGTTGTGCACGGGACTGCGGCCCACTGGGATGGAGGTTCAATTCCGGCTCCCAGGAGCAAAGGCTGGGCCTCTTACTCCCACCACCTGAGGGCAGTGATGCCTAAAAAAAAATAAAATAAAAAAATAAAAATAAAGAAATAAAAAAAAAAGAAATGATGAAAGCAGACATCCTTGTCATTTTGTTGAATACCGCAGTCATTTCTAGTTCAATGCAACTCTATGCATAATAGAACAAAACAGCCTAGTGTTATGCCATGCTCACAATTGTAATGTCTGAGCTCATTGTTGCAGCCACTATATCTTGTTGAGCGTTTTTCTCTTTTTCACTGATGCTTTACTTTTCCACATGTGTACATTGCATGTTTCAATTACTAGTGATTGTTTTCAGCAGTTTCTTCTCATTTTGAGTCATGCTACACTGGCAAGTCAAAGTCCTTTCTGAAAACTTTGCTCAATCCATATTATTAAGGTCGACATACTTTGAAGCAGCAGCTTGTCCTTGGTATATTCTGAGTGTTTTCTAATATGATGGCCTCATTTTCTGGCACTATCTCAGATAATCTCCTACTGCTATTTGTAAGGTTTTCATAAGTAAACAGCCGTGTTCTTCTTCCTAGTGTAGAAGGTCTGCTGAAACCTGTCCCTGGTGGGTGACTGCTGCTGTTTGGAGTAGAGGTAGCTTTCAAAATCATGGAAACAGAGAAACTACCTAGTAAAACACATGAACAGACAAGTGGAAGTTAATTAGCTTACGAGAAAAATATTCAGTCTTTCAAAATTAAGCATGATGTCTCGAGTATTTCATAGCCTACCTTAATCAGAGTAAGATGAGATGAAGTGCCAATATCAGGGTCTTAAGTGAAAAGAAAATGTTTTGAGAATGATGATGGCATCAAAGGTACAAATGTACTTTGCATACAATGAATGTATGGATGGATTGTGCTACGAGTTGTATGAGCCCCCAATAAAATGATTTTAAAAAAAAGAGTAAGATGAGGCTTTTTATTCCTATAAATATTTACAGTCTCAGAAACCCACAAGGGCCATTCTACTTTTTCTTATAGGGTTGCTGTAAGTCAGAATAGACTCAATGGCAGTGAGAAAGTGTGAGATCTTTATTAAGTTGAGGAAATTTTCGTCTATTCATTGTTGAGTTTTTTTTTTAAGTCAAGAAGGATGTAAAAATCGGTCAAATGCCTTCACTGACTTCATTGAGACAATCATATGGGTTTGTCTTTTATTTTATTGATTGTAGTCATTATATAATTTCACGTCAACTTCAAGATACATAAAACTGTAAGGATGGAGTTTAGCCTGTCAATCAAGTCACAATGTGGTAGGGTCTCCTTTTGGGTGTGGCCTTCTCATAAAGAGGGCCTAGAAACTTCTCCCTCTCTCTCTGCCTTTACCTTGCTGCTGACTGACCCTGATTGCTGCCAGAGTCACTGTCATTGGATCAACATGATTTTGCATGCACCAACTTGTGATATGCCTGCTTTCTGCATTATTGCATGTGGCTGCATGAGTTTATATAGAAATTTATGGGCTCGTTTAGGATTTATGGATTTGTGTTGGACTGGGCTGGGAATTTTTTCAATTAAATAATTGATATAAAGTACTTTCTTATACACAGATGATTATCTCTGGGTTTGTTTCTCTAATCAACCTGGCTTAACACATTGATAGAGTCTACTCAATTAATTGACTTTTACATGTTAAATCAACCTAGTAAAATAGAAAAGTGTAATTATTTTTTAATGTTTCTGAAATCTTTTGCTAGTTTTTAAAAAATGTTTGCATTGACTTTCATGAAAAAATTATCCTCCAGTTTCTCTTCTTTAATGGCTTTATTCTGATTTTAATACCCAGGCAGTTTTGATCTCATAGAATGAATTGCGAAGTGTTCCTGTCTTTCTTTGGAAGATTCTTTGAAGAATTGGTATTAATCCTTCTTTAAATGTCTGACAGAATTTACCAGTGAAGCGATATGGCCCTGAAAATTTCTTTATGAGCATTTTTAGAAGCAACAGTTCACTCTTTTTACTTGTTATGCTTCTATTCAGGTTTTTCTACACTTTCTTTAGTCAGTTTTGATAGCTTTTGACTTTCTAGGAATTTTTCAATTTAATTTTGTTAATTGCCCCTGAGTTTACTCTGACCCCACTGACTTCATGTGTCATAGAGAACTATTTCATAGGATTTTCTCAGTTATAATACTAATGAAAACCACCAGGCCTTTTCTACTATGATTCCTCAGTTGGGTTCAAACTGTCAACCTTTAGGTTTGGTTAGCAAGGTAGGGCAAATTGTTTGTGTAACCTAGGGAGCTTCTATTTGCATACTAAATAGCTATTAACTAAAAAAAATCAAATCTTGTGCCATGGAGTTTTGATCCATAGCAAGCTTATACCAAAAAGCAAACAAACTTGGGGCCATTGAGTTGATCCTGATACACTGTGACCCTACAGAACAGGGTAAAACTATCTTTGTGGGTTTCCAAGGTGGTTAATCTTTAGAGAAGTAAAAAGACTCATCTTTCTCATTGATGGTTTTGAACTGCTGACCTTGCAGCTAGTTCAATCTGTATCCCACAGGGCTCTGGGCCTGTAGGACAAAGTGAAGTTACTCTTGTGGCTTTCCAAGACTTTATGGGAACAGACAGCATTACCTTTTTCCAGAGGAGTGACATGCAACCCACGGTGCCACCAGGCTCAGAGCCTCGTTTGCAGCTACTATCTAGACTTTGCAGTCACACAGACCTACAGATATCCTACTTAGTTTGACTTGGATTTCTCTAATGTCACCAAGAGTTGTGACCAATCTTCTGAGTGTCAAACCTTTAACAGTCTGAGTAAAAGTCAGCATTGTAGAAAGATTTGTCAATAAAATTAGTATCTGGTGACATTTTTACAAAATATTTTTGGTAGCTAATCTCATCCTAATAATCTTTGCCCTTTTAGTGCTTACTATAATATAGACATAATTTATGGTGATTTAAAAATTCATGGTGAGTTATGATATTCCTCTTAAAATTTTATAATATATTCCTACATACCTTTCAATATTTATTGTTATCCAATGTTTGGTTCCAAATAATGCCCAATTATTAACCGCTAATGCTGAGGTATATTAATAATAATATAAAAGTCTGCTCTTTATTATAAAGAAGTTTTAAAAGGTCATGTAACCCTTGTGTTTCTGGTTCGGAGCTCATGCACCTCTTGGGCAGCCACCACAGCTTTCAGTGAAGCTGTCAGAGCAAGGTGGACTAGAACAAAGGCCTCGTGGTTGACTTCTAAAAGCTGACCAGTGGAAATCCCATGCATCACAGCTTGGATCTGAGAGACATGAGGCTGCCAGGAGTTGGGGCATGACTTGCTGGCTGCTGAGACTAGCTAGTTCATTCGAGCATCACTTGTAAACATCAAGTCTCCAAACCTTGGAACAAGTCATGAGTCTTTCTAATAAACCATAAGAGAAAGGGGGGATATCAGCTATTCTTGTCCTGCATGAGATATCAAATGTAGGTAATCTAAGCTGTTTATTTGGCATGGTAATTCTTTGAAATGGCAGTGGCTTAAAATGTTTCTCGTTTGAAACTCCTCCACACCAAACATAAGTGAAAATCTTCATTTTAACAAGATCCCCAGGTGATCATTGGGAAGCTGTGAGACCTGAGGGTCTCATTCAGTATATGTGGATTAAAAAGGAAATTTTCAAGAGTTAGATGTCAAACTGGAAAGAAATCATGGTAAGCCATGAAAATCTTAAATGGTAGAACAAGCTTGCTGGTTAGCACGGTGTCAGAATATTCTCTAGATACAAGTACCACTCAGGATTATAACAATATATCCTGTGTCTCTTGATATTTCCTCCCCCGCCCCGAATGTGGATGTTTACGGCAAATGTTGGAAGGAATGGAGGTATGTGCTATTATTATAATCTGAAGTTCATTAAATCTTTGTATAAAGTATGCTTCTGCCTGGATGAAGTATGGAAAGTGTCTTAACTGATCTCACATGACCATGTTAGCTAATACTGACCGCACAATGATCTCGGTCAGGTAGTACATATCCCCAAGAACTCCAGAGGATCACAACTGCCGAGGAGATTAATTTTCATAATCAGCGAATGTTGGAACATACTGATCCATTATAAAATCTGACACATTCCAATTAATGGGGGGATTTGGTTATGTGAATTCATGAAACTCAATTATTCTTTTTTTTTTTTTTGTGGCATCACTGCCCTGGAGTAGTAAGTAGTAGGAGTAGTAAGTCCAGCCTTGCTCCTGGAGAGCTGCTGCTGGATTTGAACTGCCAACCCTGTGGGCCGCAGTTCCGCAAACTACCACTAAGCCACCAGGGCTCAGCCGAAACTCAATTATTCTTACAGAAGTAAAGGCTTTTAACAAAGGGGACTTAACAAAGTTTTTCTAGGGAAAAGGGACAAAGTCCTCTAGGATCAATTTTAATCAACAGATTTGATATAACAGGATATAGCTTTACACACTTGAAACTCTGAAGTACCTGGAAGCAATGTGTTCCTTGGAGAGCTCAATCATGTCCTCTGCAGTTCAGTATGCACTATTCATTTGTTCCTAGCACCATTATTCACAGAAGTACAAAAGTGAACTTCCACTGATTTCTGGGGTTCTGAATTAGTTGGATCTGAATTCTAAGTGTACCTGGGAATCTATGAGGGTTGAACAACAAAACCTTGTGCTTTGACCTTAATCTGACTGAAACATTTTAGCTGAGTCATTTCTAGAGGTTTGGGGTAGACAGTTGGATTGAAAAGAGGAAGACTGATATCCTCACTCAACTGACCAATTGCTAGAATGTTTCATGTTGTGACCTCCATCAGAGATAAAGTGTAAGGATGAGAACAACACCCAGACTCTATTTCACATTATCCTCAGAATCAATATGACAGTCGCCAATGCCCCCAGTGCTCATAATCTGTTGTTATGACACAGGACTGGGAAAAGGTAAATGTCCTGTCAACTGTGATCTTCCTCTATTATCTTTAAAGAAGGCTAGTTTCCATTATCAGAAGCAGATGAGAAATGCCAGCATCTATTTGTCATTCAAAATGGAACACTTAGCTGAAAATGGATGAAAAACATCATGGTTTTGCTTATATTATTTTTTGTTCTGTTTTGTTTTAAATAGTGAAAATAAAGTCACAAATCAAGGTCAGAGAAACTTCAAATATAGTTCCTGCAGATTTGCTAATATCTTAGGTTGAGGAGAAAAATTTTTAACATTACCATGGGGTCTGTAATACTTTCTCCACACCTAAAACAGACAAGAACTGCCATCACTTCACATTTTCTCAAATGATGCTTAGTTGTTCCATGAACAATTTAGAGATCTTGTTTCCAACCTAAGGGCATTGTTTCCTACTTCCGTTTTCATACAATTAATCCAACTTTACAATATGTAATCCCACTTGTGTCCCGTATACAATAGACCATTTAGTGAAGGGGTACATTTGGATAGCAGACCAAAACCAACACTTCATCTAAGCTTTGTTCTTCTCAAGGTCTCGGCAGGAAATCCTAAATGTGCTACTCACCTTTCAGAGTTTTCATACCAATAAATGATAACACTCCCCTCCCCCTTAGACGTCTCCCAGGGACTTCAAAAGAAAGAGAAAATGTCCACCTCCCACCCCACCCCACCCCCAAATGTCCCAAATAATTTCAATATGATACAGGACTGGGAAAAGGTAAATGTTTCCCACATATTGAAATTATTATTCTTCCATCTTAACAAATGGTACCATCACTCATGTACTAGGTTGAACCATAGGAATCTGCCTTCTTAGTAAGTTATACACGCGTGACTGTGGGCTTTTCAAGCCATCAGCTTTCACTGTTGTTCAGATCAGAAACACGGTGAAATCCTTGTCATCTTACTCCTTAATCTCCTACAATGAGACAATCGTGGAAGCCCCAGATTCTACGAGGTGTCCGCGCTACAATGACACAGTATGTACTCTTTGAAACACGAATCAGTATGCCCCACTACTATGCCAGAAAGCACTCAATAGCTTCCCCCCATCATGACCTACAGGGCCTGCAACCCCTACTTCTTCTTCATTCCAATCCCAACTTAAATGCCACTGACCCAAGAGACCCTTAGCTCATTTCTCCCCCACTAAGAGGGGGCCCGAGAGTACACACATTCCTGAGACTCTGCTCTCAGGGACAGTCTTAGATCAGTTTTATTGACTTCTTCAATGACAGAAGAGCCTATGAAACTCACACTTCAAGAGGTGAATGGCATGGGTGTCTTGTTCATTACTACATCATCATCACTAAATCAGGGCTATCGTCTAATGAGAGCTCAATAAATGTTTATTTTCACAAACGTTAAGGTTAAAATGAATAATTCAATATCGCAGTCTCTGCAATACTCAATGATATTTTTCTCATTTCATATATCTTAGTGACTTTTGGATTTAGAACACTTTTAAGAAAAACAAACAAAACATTCAACCTAGAAACTCAGTACTAAAAGGCGGACTCGGAACTTTAGGTCCTTCCTCATTTGTCCCCTGGACCGACCTCCATTTAGTAGGAGTTACTGTGATAAGAGAAATAAGCCAGCCCCCTCTGACATTATTGAAGGAGCCCTGGGTCGTGCTACTGACCACAAGGCCTGTGGTTTGAAACCAGCACCGCTCCTCAGGAGAAGGAAGGAGCTTTCCACTTCTGCTAACATTTCCAGTCTGTGAATTCTCCAGGGCAATTCTACTGGGCCCTGAGAGTTGCGACAGATGGGCATGGACTCAATGGCACTGAGAGAAAGATGCATTTATTGAGGGTCATCTCTGGCCAAGACTGGGGAGGAAATGTAGGTTGAGAAAAGGTGAAGAGTTGACTGAACTACTGAATGGAGGAGTCACCATCACAAAGACATGCTGAGGTTGCTCTCAGTTCTCAGTTGTGGGAAAGACCACATTTAGAGCACAAAGACCCTCACTCTGCACACTGCAAAGAGTGTTAAGTACAGGATCCAAGAGAAGCACCTTTTTAGGTGTATGCAGTGTCTATAAACCCATCCTGCCTAATTTCACCCAGCTTCCAAGAACAGTTCTCATCCCAGCTGCATTCTATTAAAAACAGGTGTTCCTACCGGAAGAAAGAGTCTCTGGGCAGCACAGGGTTTGAATAATTTCTTCCATTCCTGAGGGTTTCCAACAGAAAATGTGATGGGGTAAATCCTGTGCTCAAACTTCTTTGTATATGAGTCAGGCCACTGCTGTAACTGCAAAACATAAAGGCAAAGGGAGGGCAGTTAGAATCCAGGAGATCTGGGAAGCACCTGCAAAGTTTTGGGGTAGTGAAGTGGAAATTATTTGGATGATTTACATAGATAGGCTAACTTCAGCACTACAGGGGATATTTATGGAGCAAAGGGTTATTTTGTCCAATCAAAGTGGCTAAAATTTTTAAAAACTGCATTCCAAATTGGTAAAAGTATTGAGAAATTTGCAATTGAGTACTACTGTAGGAATTACAAATTTGAATACGCTTTTAAGAGGGCATAAATTCTACAATGGATGAATATGTAGTTAAAATAAAATAGATCTATGTGTACTGATATGGGAAAATGTTTATCATATATAGTTATGTTTTAAAAATATTTTAAAAAGCAAACTGGAAAATAGAATATCATTCTATTTTATAGAGGGCAAAGTGTATACATTTTGATATCTAGCGAAAAATCTGGACTGAAATGCACCAAATGTTTAAAGCACGTGGCTTCTGGATGTAATTTATGTTGGTATTGATTTCATTTTCTGAGTTTCTATTTCTGCATTCTTTAGACTTTTACAGTGAATATACATATGCTACTTGCTTTGCAGATATTTCTTTCATAACAACAAATGAGTACCTACCCGTTGCCACAATAATTCCTCTTCTAAGAGGTTATTGTGAGGAAAAAATCCAGAAGTGCACACACATTTATTGCTCAGTTGGTTTTTGTTTTGCAGTACTGTTTGTAACAGGAAAAACTTGGAAGCAACTATTAAGAGATTGGATGAATAAGCTCTGGGGTGCAAAACCCTAAGGGTGTGTAGCAGAGCAGCAGGGAGAGCAGAGCATGGAGTTTCCGAGGGAGTGCCAAGGATATATTTTGGGGCCAGGGCGTGGCACCCCATCAGACTCAACGGGAGGACACTTCTAGAGGTCAACAAACAGACCTTGAACTATTTACAAGTCTTTCTTTATTATTATTATTATTATTATTTTAATTTTAACTTATTTATATGTTTTTTTCTGGACATTGTTTTTGTTGTCATCATTTTGTTTTCTTTTGTTGCTTCATCTTGCAATGTCTTGTTTTTTTGTGTGTGCATATTATTATCTCTGCAGGTCTACCTAAATAAGGAAGGCTGGATGAACAGTCTGGAGGAGAAAATAATGGGAACGATGGTTCCCTGGGGGACTTGGGAGATGGGGAGATGGAGGAAAGGAGGTGGTGTTGACCATCCCAGGGACAACGGAACAAGTGATCCAAAATCAGTGGCAAGGTGAGAGGCCTGATAGGGACTGATCAAGGGTAACGTAACCAAGGGAAATGACTGAAACCCAAATGAAGACTGATCATGATAGTCGGACAAGATGAAAGTAAAAGGACATAGGAGGCAAAGGGCATTTATGGAGATCTAAATACAGGCATGTCCAGAGGTAAATATATTTATATGTGATGACGGGGAACTAGATCTATGTGCACATACTTATAGAGTAAGTATCAAGTATAGGGTAAGTATTAATGGACATTGGGTCTCCATTTAAGTATTTCCTCAATGCAAGAACATTTTGTTCTATTAAATTGGCACTCCATGATACTCACATTCCCGACATGATTGCTGAAGACAATTGCGTGTATAAGCAAATGTGGTGAAAAAGCTAATGGTGCTCCGCTATCAAAAGACATAGTGTCTGGCATCTTAAAAGCTTGAAAGTAAACAAGTGGCCATCTAGCTCAAAAGCAAAAAAGCTCACATGAAAGAAGCACATCAGCTAGTGTGACCGTAAGGTGTCAAAGGGATCAGTATCAGCCTTCAAAAAAATAAAAATTACATCACTATAAATGAGTGATAGTACATATTGGGGACCCATAGTCTATCTGTATGTAACGCGACACCCCCTTACAGAGGGTCATGGGGAGAAGACGAGCCATGCAAGGTATAGTGTAACAATGATGAAACATGCAACTTTCCTCTACTTCTACAATGCTTCTTACCCCCTCCCCCACTATGATTCCAATTCTACCATACAAATCTGGCTAGACCAGAGGATGTACACTGGTACATATAGGAACCAGAAATATGGGGACTTCAGGACCAGTGGTGAAGAGTGGCAATGCTGGGAGGGTGGAGGAAAGGTGGGGTAGAAAGGGGGAACCAATTATAAAGATCTACATATAACCTCCTCCCTGGGGTATGGACAACAGGGAAGTGGGTGAAGGGAGACATTGGACAGTGTACAATACTTTATAAATTATCAAGTGTTCATGAGGGAGGAGGGAGTGAAGAGGTAGGGGGGAATGAGGGGCTAATACCAAGAGTAGAAAGCAAATGTTTTGAGAACGATGATGGCAACAAATGTACAAATGCGCTTGGCATATAAAGGATGGATGGGTGGATTGTGATAACAACTGTATAACTCCCTAATAAAATGATTAAAAAAAGAAAAGAAAAAAAAAGTTTTGGGGTACATCAATACTGTAGAAAGTGGAGTTGGCAAGCTATGATACTGGAGTCTCAAAGAACCTGTCATCTGTTTTGTAGGCCACAACCTTAGAACTGTTTTGAGTATTTTATCTTATTTTTTTATGTTTTTAAAGATCATTTAATTGTGGACTCTTACAGGTCTTATAACAATCAATTATATCAAGCATGTGTGTACACACGTTGCCATCAATATCTTCTTGTTTTGATGTTTTTAATGATTGAGAAAAATAATAGCTGACACATGAGAATTATATGAAGTTCAAATTTCAATATCCACAAATAAAAATTTTGTTAGGAGACAATCATAGTCACTTGCTTACTGAGTGCGCATAGTTTCTTTTGCTCTAAATAGCAGAGCTGAGTAGCTGTCAAGGACACTTCAAGGCTCAAAAGCCAAGAGCATTCACTATGGCTATCTCACAGGAAGCATCAGCGGACTCCTATTTTAGAAGGACTTCAGTCACATGTGTAAATGATATAAAAGAAAATAGAGGATTCCATTTTTAATGCTGACATAACAACAATAAGGAATGAAAAAATATATACCCAAATTACTCTCTAGCAGTGTAATAGTTGATTTTTTAATGTATGATTTTCTAAATTTACTTTTTTTTCCTGTATTTTTTTCATTATTGCTTAAAGGATCACATGAAAATTTCTGAAAATATTCTCATCAAGACTACTTCATGTTTCCAACTTTGCAAAGAATACCGTGAAAAGACACCTTAGAGAGAGAAAAAGACTGACAGTCCAAAGTATCTGCCAGTTGATTTAAGAAGGGCAATGGCTAGTCAAAACTGACAGTGCTCACCATGCCTGATACACTGAGCCATCAGAATATATGTAAGACACACACACATCCAGTACAGCTACACAGCAGGCTAAACTCAGACCTAGAAGGAACATGGGCAATTCCCATAATCTGTCTACTGGTTTCACTGACTCTGTGATTTAGCATCTTGTCTTTGAGAAAAAAAATAAGACAAAGTCAGTTGCCATTAAATCAATTCTAATTTTGGGTGAGCATTGGTTCCAAAGTATAAACCAATGCGTGCCACAGATTTCCAAAAGCTGAGATCACCAGTGGTTTGCTATCTACCTTTACTTTTAATGGTGTTCAGTCTATTTACATTGGTTATTTTCCATATGTGTGAATCTAGTTCTATCATATTACTTCATGCTTTACCAAAATAAAACCGAAAATCCTTGTTGCCCTTGTGGTTGATTCTGAAGAATAGCAACCCCACATTACAGGAATCTGTAAACAGATTGTAACAACAATCTGAACAACAACCCCACGTTAGTGTCACGGCTCTACATTGGGTCTTGTAATGGAATGTGGAGGTTAAGAAAAATTTGGCATCAGTGAAATGTTTCTGACCGGGTAGTGACTACAAACTAGTATAAAAATCAAGTGTGATGAATCCAAGGTATTTCTGGCAGCAGTGGAGTGTGTTGAACATTCCTTACAGTGGAAGAAGCCCTGTAAACTGTAGGACTGAGCTTATCAAGTCATTCCAAGATGTGGGTTTCAATAGTCAATATTTTGGGTAAAGCTCTTTTAACAGGGAAGGGATGAGTCAATTAGGGTGCAGTACAGCACTGATAAAACACACAATACTCCTCAGGTTCATACCCTATTATCATGACCTCAGTACTGCCTTTCACTGCGGGCTAGAAAACATCATGTACACAGGCACAGATAAGACCTAAGAGCTCATGACACACGGAATCCAGGAACAGGAATGGGAGTAGTGACACCAGAAGGGTAGGGGGAAGGTAAAGAGAGAAGGAGAGGAAGGGGAAACTGATTGTGATGATCAACACATAACACCCCATTCTCCCTTCAGGGATGAACAACAGAAACCATGGGGGAAGGGAGACAATAGTTGGGATAAGAGATGAACATAATTTATATCTATAATTTATCAAGGGGCCACAAGGGAGAGGTTGGAAGGGGGAAAAAGGAGGAGCTGATACGAAGGGCTAAATAGAAAATAAATGTCTAGAAAATAATGATGGCAACATATGTACAAAAGTCCTTGATACAATTGATGTACGGATTCTTACCAGAGCTGTAACAGTCCTCAAGAAAATGTTAAGAAAAAAAAACAACTAGCTCTTTTAAATTGAATTTTGTCCCCTAGCCCCTCTCCAAACATATGTTATAAATCCTACTATACCTGTTTATATCATCTCATTTGAGAATAGGATTTTCTCTGTCATGCTAATGAGGCAATATCAGTATAGAGTTCTGATATATAAAAGAGCAGTCTAAGCTAGTAGCAAGAAAATAGTTAACGAACACAGATACCACACATGAGGTCGCCAAGGAACTAAAAAACAAAAACTTGAAAGAAAAAAAGGACCTTCCCTCTTAGCCAACAGAAAGAGCCAGCCTTCCCTAGGATCCAGAGGCCCAAATTCTGACTTATAGATACCTAATTGGTGGGAAAATAAATTCTTTGTTAAAGCCATACCCTGTAGTATTTCTGTTGCTGCAAAACAAATCACTAAGACAGAACTTAGTCCTCAAGAGTGGGTGTTGCTCTATCGGATACTTAAAATGAGGAATTGGTTTTGTGATAGATAGAACCCAGAGGAATCCTGATGTGCTTTATAGTAAAGACCTAGGTTGCCTTGAAGAAATGGTAGGATTAAGGCCATTGAAGGCAAGTTTGGTCAGGGCTCAGAGGACATAGGAGAGTTGTAATCTAGTGCTGCTATAACAAAAATACTAAAAGTACATGGTTTTAATAAACAGTATTTATTTTCTCACAGTTACTGAGCACAATGCCATCAAGTTGATTCCTGCACGTAGGGCAGAGTAGAACAATTGTCTCATTTTTCTCCGCGTGACTGAGAAGATTCAACTGCAGGTCTTCCAATTAGCAGCCTTGTGCTTAATCCCCTGCTTCACCATGGGTCATTTTTCCTAGTTAGGAGAGTAGGGGTAGAAATGTAGGACATCAGTTCTGAGGGAAATGTAGGACACCAGCTCCCATTCAGTTCTATAGCCGGACTCTTCATGATCTTCATGTGGCATGGTCGATCATCTCAATTGCTCATTTATTCTCTTTTATGTCTCAAAAAAGTGACACATCCTACACCGATTTCGTCTCATTGTCAAAATCAAAGAAGATCCATTCCGAAATAGGTATCCATAAGTAAAGAAGCTGAGATTTATAACACATTTATTGGGGGAATACAATTCAATCCATAAAAGAAGGACATGAATTATAAGGGTCAAAGGAAAGAAGGTGATGGATTGAACTGGGTTTCTAAAATATATGTGTTGTCAATCCTCTCCCCTATGCTTGGGTTATAAACCCATTTGGGGCCTGAGTTTTGTTAGGTTAATGAGACAGCATTAGTATCTTAAATTGTGTCTTAAATTCATGTCTCATTTTATTTTTTAAATTTGTATTGTGAATTAGGCAAAGGTTTATGAGCAGATAATCAGTTTTACAGTCAGCAGCACATCAAACATTCTAACATTTCACCCTGTTTGCATCATTCTCCCCACCTCATCTTCCACCTCTTGGGTGTTGTCTTTCCATTCACCCAAGTTGACAGGTGCTGGCAAAGACTATCTAAAGGACCATAAACTGCCAAAAGAATAAACAAATCTGTTCTGGAAGAAGTACAACCGGTAAGCTCTTTAAAGGCATGGATGGCAAGATTTCCTCTCTTACGCTGTGGGCGTGTTATTAGGATAGACCGGTCCTTGGGGATAGGCATGATGCTTGATAAAGCAGGATTAGCCAAAAGGAGGAAGGTCCTTGATGAGATGGGCTGACACCAGGGCCAAAACAATGGGCTTGACTGTACAAATAACTGGGAGGATGGCGCAGGCTGGGCAGTGTCTCACTCTGTTGTACAAAAGGGAATCAACGCAACAGTACCTAACAACCTCCCTACCTCCAGCCCCTTCCCTTCTTTCCCTCCCAAGCCTGGTCACCATCAAAATCTGCTGTTATGAAAACTTTCATAATACTGGCTTCTGACATGATTTGTCTGTGGCTAACTTTACTCGGCACGGTGTCTTTCAGGTTCATCAATGTTATAATGTGTTACTCAGATTCATTGTTACTCTCGATGCTACATGTCATTCATTGTTGAATGCACCACTCTTCTGCTGATGGGTGTTCAGGTTGTTTCCATTTTTTTGCTGTTGTGAACAGTGTTGTGATGACCATAGTGTGCACCTGTTATTTGTGCTGCAGCTCTTATTCCTGGAAGCAATATAGAAGATGTGAGACTTGTATAAGTTGACTTCAGAAAGTGACACATCACTGTTTCCATTGTGAGCAGTGGGGCACACCAGCCAATCCTGATTATCTTACAGAAGGCCTACACAAATTTGTAAATGACAGGGAGTGGGGACTTTTTGGAAAATGCCATCTACCATGCATATACAGTGATGTATTTCCAATCATGCATACACATCCTTCTTATTCCTGATCTTTAAGACCACGTCTGCGTTGTGTTCTGCCCCAACTTTAGCCCCATCTTCTCACATGCCTCTGGCCCTCGGTCAGTACTATGGTGATGGACGACAAAGCCAGGGCTTGTCAGGAGCCAGTTCTCTCTTGGTGCACATGAGCACCACCCTCCACATCCCCTTGTGCCTGGTCTAGTCAGTGAAACATGCATGGGAACGACCTATGACCTTGTCTGGCAGAGGAAGGGGAAAGCACTATCGTGATTCATTAGTCTCTTCATTCCCTGCCCTATGTGGCATCCATGGAACTGCAGGTGCTAAATGTTCCCACAGGCGCAGCTATAAGCACCAATCACTCTGTTCCAGAGTGACTGTGGAACAGAGACCTTGTCCGTGTGAAAGATGAGTTAGGAATGCGGTGACTCTCAGAGTCTGGGGGGAGTTTTCTGTTATAGCGGCTTGATTTGCCTTACCCTGAGCACAGACACATCAGTTCTTTCATAGATCCTGCCAGCCCCAAGCAGAAGCCTGCTGGAATAGTGGGTTAGAGTTGGGGCCACCAGTTAGAACACATTAGCTGTTCCACGGGAGAAAGGTGAGGCTGTCTGCTCCTGTGAAGAGTCACAGCCTCAGTAACCCACCCGGGCTCTTCTACCCTGCCCCACAGCATGTGAGTCACGATGAACTTCATGGCAGGCCTCTGATCTGGGTTTGGTTTGCTTTGGCTAGCTCCAACTTGCAGATGGGAACACGAAAAAGGCCACTGACTCACCCAGAGTCACAGAGCAAGGAAAGAGTGTATGCAAGTTTGACTTTCCATTTTAGGTCAATTTCTTCAAGAAGCAGAATATACAGTGATTAAGTCCAGAGTTTCAAGTCAGCAAACTTGAACTGACAGTCTGGTGAGCCAATGTCTCTAAGTCTTAATTACCTCTGTGGATAAAACAGGGTCGTAATGACTACCTCTTCAAAGGGTTGGTGTGAGGCTTAAAAGAGATTATATCACACGGTTCATTGCTGTCTAGGCAAGCCTCGCTCATGGCAACCCATGGGGATCACAGAGCTGCGAACTTTTAGAGCTGCTCACCAGTCCTTTCTTCTGAGGTACCTCTATGAGGGCTCAAATTGCCAACTTCTTGGTCAGCAGCCTAGTGCATAGCTTTTGCATGACCCAGGGACTCCAATTTTGGATAAATATCCTATATTATCATCGTCATAGTTTTCCTTATGCAAAGCTTGTGAGCATCTAAGTATCTCCCTGCTCCTTCACAAAGTGTTCTCCTAGTTCATTTGAAACACCGTGATCGTGTGTTTCCCTGACTTCTCTCTTGAAGATATTATGGTGACAGTGGTGTGTTGTGTTTCTGGTTTGTTTTCTCCCATAGGAAACATGACACGTTTTCTAGCTTTCTATTATTAACCTTCCTCTGTCCAACATGTCTTTTTGGCATTTCTAATTAGTGTAGTTAGGCTGAGAGCAGAATATAGGACTGTCAACTCCAATCAGTAGCTACAATACAAAATCAGTTCCTGTTCTTCCAGTCCTCCAGAACATATTGAGTGAGACGACTTTAAAGAATAAAACTTTGGCCTCCAAAGGTCTTGTATGAAGTTAGGCTGGGGAGAACAGACACTTTTCTTTTTTTAAAAAAAAATACTTTTATTACTTTACTTACATCTCTTACCACAATCCATACACTAAACCATCTTTTCATGTACATGAGGAGGTACCCACTTCCCATTCTTCCCATCCCTCATCTCCCACTCCCCGCAAAAAGAAGAAGCTGCCCAAGGCAGACCTTTAGTAGTACACATTTTTCCCTGTTAGTGAGCATCAAGCAACTCCCTCTGAGTTAGACCACCCAGAGGTATTGCCTAGTGTTGTAGTCATGTACGTTGGTATCAATTTCACGATTGGGAGTGTAGGTGTGGAGTCTAGTCTGTCAATCTGGAGATAGCCAATGAGACCTCTGTGTGGGTATGGCTTTCTCTGAGAATTCTGGGAAATCTCGCGATATTTCCTGAGTGGAAGTGAGAGACTATAGACTCAGTCAAGGGGAGACGGACTAACAAGAGAAGATAGCAGCATGCTGATAGACACTGAGTCCTGGAAACTGAAGGAGCTGGAGAAGAAGCCACATAGGTTTACCCTGATGGAACCAGACATCTGGAGCCAGAGAAGCCACGTGGAGATTCCTGCCAGTGCTGAGATGCTTGGGAGGCCACAGGGAGATCCCTGCCAGGGCTGAAATGCTTCTACCGCCTCTGGATACACAAGATTCTGCACTCATTGGCCTGTAATCGTCCTGGCATCATTGCATGTGCTTCATGAGTCTGAGGAGAACGTAGGGGATTGGAATCGAACATATGGGCTAATATTGACTGGACTGGGATGGGATGCTTTCTCAATGTTCATTCCTCTTGAATATAAACCTCTCCCTTATATACATGTGAATGTTTATGAATTTGTTTCTCTAGTCTACCCGGACTAACATACCTAGGAAGCTTAATCTGCTCACAAGTGAATAAAAAAAAAAACATTTTCATTTGAACCTCATTTTTTGTGATGTCCCATTTAAGAGAACAGTGCAAGGCTGTGAGATTTTGCTTTCTGCTTGGGAAAATGCCACAGAAACTGTTGTGATATTGAACACAACTTACAGGGGCAGCACTACAGGAAAACTCAAGTTGTTTTCTCTTTTCAAAAAGGTGAAATGTTGATTGATGACAAATCTCATTCTGGATGTTCATCAACTTCCTGAATGGATGAAAATGTGCATTTGGAGTTCATGCCACTAGGTGAAACTGTTAATCAAGCTTTCTGTTTAGAGTGTCTGAAGAAATAGCATGGCAGTGTGCAATAAAAACGGCCTGATTTGAGACATATGTGGGGCTGGTTGTGGCACCATGACAATGTACCTGCTCATGCAGCCATCCCAGTGTACCAGCTTTTTTGCAAAATGACCTAGCATGACTCTCTTTCCCCATGTACCTGATCTCTTGTGAAGAGGGGCTTGAAAGGCCAACCATTTGATGATGTAGAAAGGGTGAAGAAAAAAAAAAGAGGGAGATGCTACCAGCCATTCAAACAGATGAGTTTTTAAAATATTTCCAGGAAAACACAGGGAATCCAGGACAGATAAACCCCTCAGGACCAGTGCTAAGAGTGTCAATACCGGGACGGTGGAGAGAAGGAGGGGTTGAAAGGGGAACTGATTATAAGGATATACATATAACCTCCTCACTGGGGGACGGACAACAGAAAACTGGGTGAAGGCAGACATCAGACAGATAAAGACATAAAAAGATAATAAAATTTACAGATTATCTGGCTGAGCCTCAGAGAAATAGTGATTGTGCGTGGGACTGCGGCCCGCTGGGCTGGAGGTTCAAATCCAACAGCAGCTCTCCAGGAGCAAGGCTGGGCCACCTACTCCCACCAGAGGGCAGTGATGCCCACCCCCAAAATTACAGATTATCAAGGTTTTATGAGCGGTGGGGTGGTGGGAAGGGAGGAAAAATATAAGCTGATACCAAGGACTCAAACAGAAAGCAAATGTTTTGAGAATGGTGATGGCAACAAATGTACAAATATACTTGACACAATGGATGTATGTATGGATTGTGATAAGCGTTATATGAGTCTCCAATAAAATGATTAATAAAAGTAAATTAAATAAAAAAATGTTTCCAGGAATGGAATCACGGATTTGAAAAATGTATTGAATGTAATGGAGTACTTTGAAGGTGATAAGGTTGTAAAAAAAGATTTGTAAAAAAGTTTTAGAACATTAAATTTTTTTTGTATTTCCACCTATATATAAACAAATCGAGTCCATTCTGACTCCTAGCAACTGTACATATCCAAGTAGAAGTGCCCTCCAGGGTTTCCAAAGCTGTCCTTCTAAACAGGAGTGGACAGCCTCACCTTGCTCTGTAGACAGAGTAGCTGGCAGGTCCAAACTGCTCAATGTGATCCGCACCTCAATGTATAACCAGTCATGCCCCCAAGCCTCCTTACTCACTCTAGTAATTTAATCTAATAAAATACCATGTAGTGACTACAAAGGATGAGATCAAAATGTGTGAGTCCTTGCCCAGAGCAATGCTTATGAGAAAACACACAGGATAGTCCAAATTTTGTGAAAATTAGTTATTTTTTAATCTGGGCAGGTATGAAAGGACTTCATAAAGTCTGCAGGAAAATTCCATTATCTCTTAATTCTATCTTAACATGAAATTTTGAAGCCCCTTCTATACACGGACATATTCCACACAGACACACACATCCATGCAGTGATGTGTGAGGGCGGCTCAGTGGTAGGAGTCTCCCCTCTCCTACAAGAGATGCAGGTCTGATTCCCAGCCTATGCAACTCATATGCAGGCACCACTCTTGTGTCACAGTGGTTTGGTTTTGGGGTGCATACCTATCCAATAGCTTTCCCAAAGTGCATGGGAAAATTCCATGATATTTTCATTCCATTCTTCTGAAACCTTTTTGAAGTTTCAACGCACACACACACACAACCCAAACCCACACTCAATGCCATAAAGTGGGTTCTGACTCACAGCAACCCTAATAGAGTAGAGACTGTAAATCTTTATGGGAGAAGGCAGCCTCATCTCCACCTCGCGCCCCCCCCCCCCCCGCCCCAAGGAACAGCTGGTGGGGCTGAACTGCAGACTTTGTGGTTAGTGGGGCAATGCTTCCTGGACAGCACCACCACGGATCCTTTTGTACATAGATACATACTACAAATGCATACACACACAGTTGAATATGAAAAGAGAAAGCAATGAAAGCATCACACCAAATTATTAATTCTGGTTATTTCTTTTGTGATACTAAAAAAAAAAGTAAAGCCCTCCATACTCATAGGACCACCAAGGACGCAGCCTGTTCCATGTGTTTCAAGCCCATCACCGGATCCCCCCTCTATCTGTCTCCTGGAATGGACTTCTGATGGTGCTGTCGGGTAACCATCGAATTGTGAAATGGAAGGTTTGTGGTTGATACACACCAGAAACTTGAGACTTTCTGCTCCCAGGGAAATTGATAGCCTCCACAATCGGACCTAGTGTAACTGTGAGCTGCAGTTCACTCTAGTGCGGGAGGCTTTCTCCAGTCATTAAGTGCGGTCATTTGTAAATTACAAGCGAGCAAAGTCTGACATCCAGTACTCAAGGCCACCAAACTAAGCATGCTAGAAAATACAGACATGAACAGGAGACCCATTTTCCAAAATGCAGCCTATCGACACTCAGAACATTTCTTTAAAATCACAATTTCTGTAAATTCACCTGCTTATCAAATTCAGGCTTCAGAGCCTCTTCAGTGAAGATATGAAATTGTATCTTCCTGTGACTGAAGAGCACGGCCGACTTGAGCATGACCAGCGTTTCCTCCAGTCGGTCACCACAGGCCACCACAGCCAGGTGGATCCAGAGCTGGGCGGGCAGCCCGTTCTGAAAACTCTTGGGCCCTCCTCCGGGCCTCCTAGAAAGAGGAAAACCTAGTTAAAGCAATCACTGACCTCATTTAAAAAAAACAACTAGTGTATGACTGGAACATTTCAAAACAAGAACAGGTACAATCTGCTCTATTTTATGAAGTGATAAGCATTTGGACATTCTTCCAGTATAGAGAAAAATAACACGTATCCCCATATTTATCCTGGCAATCACAGGATGAGTCACTGTTTGGACTGCTAGAGGTGTCTGAGGCTTTTGTTGCCAGCACTCAGCTCTCTAGTGCTTGCTGGCTGCCTACTGGCCCATGTTTGGAAATAGTATTGCTAAACTTCGACAGCTGACACAAGGGCTATGGTGCTCCCATTCGCCTGGGCCATGGAAATTAGATTTGAATGCAACTTGAACAGGAGGAGGGTAGGCCGTGCCTTTCCCATGTGAAAAAAGCAACATGATATCCCCATCATCTGGATGTTTTTAGGTTGTTATGGAAAGCATGACCATTGGACCAAAGGGAAACCATACCATTTGAGGAGGTGAGCAAAGAAACAACATATGTGTCTCCAACATGTCTTGGAAGAATGTTAAAGCAACCGTTGTTAACCCTCACCACCTAGCTAAAGGCTGGCCAGGTAGAGTGGAATTCAGTTTCCAGTATGGAATTCAGCTTCCAGAATGAAACTCATACTAAATGAGAAGCAGGCAGGAGAGGGGTCAGGTTAATTTAAAAGCATCAAGGTATCAAATACCAAGTTAACAGCTGAGAGGGGAACACAGTCCATCATCATCCAGCTATTTCCTTGTAATAAAAGATTTGTTCCAGACAGGGAGTTGGAGCCAAGCCTCAAACACACCACTGGGAAACATTTTCAGGCAAGTTGTAAGAAGTTGGCCTGGAAAAGGTGCCTTGAGACAAATGAAACTAATTTACTTGCACAAAAGATTTGGAGAACAGGGAACTTGGATGTCGAATGCTACCTTCCTTCCAAACCCTTGGCGTTCAATCCGTACTGTGCTCCATTAGTCACTGCTCTCTTGAATAATGGCGGGCTTGCTCCGGATTGCTTTCACCAGGAAGAACATTGAAGATGTGGGTGGAGCCCTTTGGGGATATTTCCTCTTCGATTACTCAAGAGCACGTGAGTAGAAGCAGACTTCTGGCTCTGTCTGCTCAAGATATGGAGAGTTTCATGGATTCCAGTTATTTGGGGATCACTCCTGAGGGCAGGAGATAGGCTTTAAGTATCTCCTGAAGTGGTCTATTTGTTTACATCCCCTGACTGATGCCTGGGGAGGTGTTCATCACAGCGACCGCCAGCTGGACTGGCAGCCTGCCTCCAGTCTTCCCTAAGACTTTTCATCCCATGATCTTTCCTTCTGGGAGCCAAGATGGCTTTTTTTTTTCTAAAATGCAAAAACAAACCCAAACAAAACACCACCCAGTTGCTAGCAAGTCATCTCTGACTCATGGTGGCCTCTTGTGAGTCCAAGAAGGACTGTGCTCCACAGGGTTTTCAGGGGCAGGTTTTCAGACGCATATCCCCAGGCCTTTCTTCTGAGGGGCCTCAGAGTGGACCTGAACCACCAACTTGTTGATTAGCTGTTGGGTATATAAATCTTCCTTTGTAAAACACAGGGATTCCAAAATGAAATGCAAACAAGATGAATTTATTTCTTTGATTAAAATATTTCCCCCTCAAGATCAAGTCCAAATAGTGATGGCACACGTCTCTCACATTCATACTCTATGAATCTAAAAAAATAAATAAATAAAAGCAAAAAAATTCATTATTTTATTGGGAGTTCTTACAGCTCTTCTAACAATCCATACTTCAATTGTATCAAGCCTATTTGTACATATGTTGCCATTATTATTTTCCAAACATTAACTTCCTATTTGAGCCCTTGGTATCAGCTCCTCTTCCCTCCCCCGTCCAATGACCCCTTGATAAATTACAAAATATTATTATTTTCATATCTTACACTGACCATTGTCTCCCTCCCACCACAGATTGTTTTCATCCCCCTGTGGGGTGGTGGTGGTGGTGGTGGTGGTGATATGTTATTACAATCAGTTCCTCTTTTCTCCATCTCTCCCACTCTTCCACCTACCCTCCTGGTATCACTACTCCCATTCCTGTTCCTGGATCCCATGTCATGAGCCCTTATCTCTTACCTGTACCTATATACATGCTCAAGCTGGCCTAGCCCGCAAAGAAAGGCAGTACTGGGGTCATGATAGTGGAAGGTAAGGAAGTCTCACGGAACCAGAAGAATATTGTATGTTTCATCAGTGCTATACTGCACCCTGGTTGACTCATCCCTTCCTTATGACCCTTCTGTGAGGGATGTCCCATTGTCTACAGATGGGTTTTGGGTCTGTGCTCTGACCCCCCTTATTCTCACCAATATGGTTTTTATTTGTTTGTGTGTTTTGGATCGTCTGGTGCCTGATACCTGATCCCTTCAACATGTCATGATGACGCAGGCTGGTGAGCTTCTTTCATGTGGGCTTGTTGCATCTCTGTTAGATGGCCACTTGTTTCACTTCAAGCCTTTAAAAACCCAGATACTCTATCTTTTGATGGTCAGGCACCATCAGTTTTTTTTCACCACATTAGCCTATGTGCACATTTTGTCTTCAGCAATTGTGCAGGGAGGGTGCTCATCGCAGAATGCCAGGATGTTAGAACAAAGTGTTCTTGTGGTGAGGCAGAGAACGCGCAAAGGCCCAGAGTTCATTCACTACCTCTGTGCAAGTCAATACCTCTATTTTTATGAGTTAATGTATTTACACATGTGCACACCTATGTTTATACCTCTACTATGGACTTGCTTTCTAGATCTTCCCTCAGATGCCTTGTACCTTCCTCCTTTCCCAGCCATCATGCATGCCCTGTTCCCTGGTAATCCCTTGCAGCTAGATTGCTGTTGCTCCAACACCACCAGGATCTCTACAGCCTCCTCATTGCTGATTTTACTTCCCTACTTGTTCCACTGTCTATGGTGTTATTTACTCACTGCTCCCTTCCCTGCCTCCTTCTCCTCCCAACTCCTTCCGGGATGGGTTGGTCCCATTGCTTTCTCTTTAGGTTTGCTTCCCGATTCTATCTTTATACGTAGGTAAGTAGAAAGAAAATGTTTTAAAAATGATGATGCTAACATATTTACAAATGTGCTTGATAAATCAATGTATGAATTGTTATAAGAGCCCCCATAAAATTATCTATTAAAAACTCATCACCCCAAGTTTGATCATTGCAGGCACTGGTGTGGCTGTGCTCAAACATTGCTGAATGGGGCTGGGAGTTGGCCCAACAATACGGAGACCCATCAGGGAAGATCTAGCAGGAACAAAAGAGCCCAGGTATAGCGATAGTTCTGCACTTGGCTGCTAAATGAAAAGATGGCAGTTAGAACCCACCAGCAACTCCTGAGGAGAAAGACTGCTGATCTCCCACAGAGACTACAGCTCAGGAAACCCAGAGAGTAGCCCCACTCTGCCCTGCAGGCTACCCCAAGGCCATGTGGACATGGTGGCGCACAGCAGCAGCCGCAGGTAGCAGTGCAGAAGCACATGGACTGCCCTCTCCTCCAGTTCTGCTCCAACGTTTTTAACCTGCAGAAACTTGCACTTACATTAACCCTGGTCTAATAGTGAAAATAACTTTGCAGTCTATGCACAGGAGAATAATAAACATATTGTCTACGTTTAAACAATGGAATACTCTGTAGCAGTGAACATGAATAAAACCAGAGTGGCACATATGGACAGAGTGCTGGAGGAATACAAGTAATTTACAGCAGGATAACTACAGATTATTCAAACACAAACAAAATAGCATTGTTATTATTTATGGATATATATACTAAAACAGGAGCCTAGGTATCCCAGTGCTTAGAACTTTATTATTAACCCTCACAGTTTGAACCCACTAGACACTCAGGTAGCGTAGTCAGTCTGCTTCTGTAAAGATTTAGAACAGGGATTCTCAACCTTCATCATGCGCCACCCTTTGATACATTTCTTCATGTGGTTGTGACCCCCAACCATAAAATTGCTTTCGTTGCTACTTCATAATCTAAGTTTCTGATATGCAGGATGATTTTCAAATGGAACATAATTAAAATATAGTGTTTAATCATAAAAACAGTATGCTATTATATATTAGAAAATATTTACTTCTAATTACAAATAAATGAAATTTTATCTTGAAGCATGGTGTAGCACGGGTAACAGTCTTCACGCCAGGTACTTGTATATGGGTGTATCTGCATGTAAGCGGACCCGCCTAGAGGATGATGAAAGAGCTGTCTTTTATTGGTGCTTCCCAATGGTCTTAGGAAACCCATGTGAAAGGGTCATTTGATCCTCAATGGGGTCGGCGGCCCGTCGGCAGAGAAGCCAATGCGTCAGTTCTGCTCTGTCCTGCAAGGTCCCGATGAGTGGGAATCAACTCGATGGAATTGAGATTGGTTTAGAGAGTTTTGGTTGCAAACCCAAACGGATGAATGATGATGGAAAACAAAATGCAGTCAAGGGCTCATGGGAGGGGGAAGTGGGAAAATGAGGAACTGAAACCTGGGGCTCAAGAAGAAAGAAAATGTTTTGAGAATGATGATAGCAACGAATGTACAAATGTGCTTGACACAATGGATGGATATATGGATTGTGATGAGTTGTATGAGCCCCAATAAAATGATTTAAAAATAAAACAAAAAAATGCAGAAGAGTAGTTATCACTGGGGCTTGATTTTTTATCTTTTATTTGAGTGGTGAAGGTATAGGAATCCACTGTGTTATTGTGTGTGTGTGTGTGTGTGTGTGTGTGTGTACTCACCAAAAAAAAAAAAATCACAGAGTCCTCGCACTGCAGTGATTAAGTGCTTGGTTGCTATGCAGAAGGTCAGTGGTTGGAAGCCAGCAGCTTCTCCACAGAAGAAAAGAGTAGAACTGTATCAGCCAAGGTATCAACTTAGAAAACCCAATGGAACAGCTCTTCTATCATGCAAGGTCCCAATGAGTTGAAATAGGCTCGATGACACATACCTTAGCTATGTGCAAATATCTTTTTTTTTTAATTAGAAGAGCTTGTTTCTATATGACAACAATGAAAATATATTGCAGCACAGCAGGCCACTTTTTGTGTGGGCTTTAGACTTCAGGGACTTGTGACCATATGGCACCATTTCTCACGGTGTCTGGAGACAGGCACTAAAGATGTAAAGGAAAGCCTCTCGGGCTGCCAGCAGTGGGGATTTAATAAGACCTTTATTGCCCCCACTCTATCACCTCTCACACTACATGAACAATCGAGGCATTTGTGTTGTGCGGTCACCACGAGCAATACTGTTTCAGGGTGCTGAAATGATGGCTCCCACCTAGGGTGAGCCTGAGCCCTCTCAAATGTCACCCAGGGTTCTGTGAGGAGCCAGCAGAGTCCGGGGCACAACCTGAGACATTTTCATTCCCCAAGTCCCTGGGCTTTGGCTGGGAATGAGTGGTGGGGAATTCTAGCCGTGAAGACTGACAGTGAGCTGTGTGCTTAGTTAGACTTTATAGAAGGGGAGTGAAATGGCACAGCCTGTGTGCAGGCTGCATCTGACGATGCCATCTTGGGCACCACACAGGTGGAGTCTGGATAGGAAAAAAATCACAGTGGAAAGCAGAGCTCTCGTGATGTCACTGGAGTGCCTGGATCCAATAAATTTCTCTCTTCTGAAGCCAGTTGGAAATAAACGTACAATTTAGCAACCAAAAGGGATCTGACTCGAAGTTCTCAAAACAGCAGAGCCAGCTCTGCTCTCTCCCTTCTGCTCTCATCCCCACCCACTCCCCCACCCCCCGCCCCAACCCATCCTGTGGAACACCCATTGCATTCTCTCCTTCCTCGCTGCTCGCTGCGATGACTGAAGCCTGCCCATTCTTCTAGTTTTGTAGTTGGAAGAGATGCCAGATACCACCTGGTGAAGGGGAGTTCCTGACTGCACGCCACATCCTCTCAGGTGTTTATTACTAAGCAGCTTCCTGGCCCACTGAGATCATTATTCACGTGGTCTTAGAAGAATTCAGGAATTTGCAGGAACATATGTGAGAGGACTTTACAACATTTGTGGAAAAAATAACCCTCAGCTTTGAACCCCATTTTCTCATGGGCTTCCTGAAGCACCCTCACTGGTGTCCCACACATCCACTCACAGTTCTGAGACAGGAACTACAGATCTGGGCTGATCTCTGGATTCCCTCCTCTCCCCCAAACATTACCCTGATACACCCACTTTGCCTTCAGCTTTTCCTGAGTGTATTCTCTTCATTTCTAGCCTTGATTAAAACATGGCTCCTTTGTGAGGGGGAATCACCAATAGGTCAAATAGTTAAATACTACTAATTGAAATGGATATGGTTCAAACCACACAGCTATTTCTGAAGACAGGCCTGGCAATTTGCATCTTACAGGTCACAGCCTTGAAAACCCTATGGTGTGGTTCTGTTTCACTCATGTGGGGTCATGAAGAGGCAGAATCCAAGGAGGGCGACTGTGAACAATAACAACATGCTGTGTGAGGGCACCACCTCCCAAGCAAGGTCTTTCCTCAAGGGAGCCTGTTCACCTTCCCCTGGGCCAGTGCCTTGGAGCAGGAGGTGGCGGACAGTATTACTCTTTTGGTGGCCACACCCAAAGACATGCAGATAGGGAAATCTTTGGTGTGAGGAAATCCTACCTTCTCCTTGTTGGTGTCATCAATTGACTTCTACGTTCTTCTTCCTTGTTGACTGAAGAGTGTAGTCCTTGGCTTGCAACATTCCTCCCTATCCCAATTCCTGTCACCACTCCCAGGGATTTCAATTGTCATTTAGAAGATGTTTCCAGTGCCCTAACCAGCCACTTGCAGGATTCCTACACCTATCACTTTTTCTTCTGTTCTCCCAGAGCCACCTGTGGTCATATGTGGACTCTGGCAGACACTGGGTCATTAGTATCTGTTCCTGTCTTTCTATACATTAAAGTCTTTGGAGGGTCTCCTTTTACTCTGTAAGACGCCAAACCCACTGCAATAAAGTCCATTCCAGCCGATTGGCAACCTTGTGTAGGGTTTCAGAGGTTGTACATATTTATGGAAACAGACATCTTTCTCTCACACAGTAGCTGGTGGGTTCGAACCACCTTGTGGCTAGCTGTCCAATGCTTAACCAGTGGTGTCACCTTGTAGATTTCCTTTTAAAAACTTAACTGGAATTTGTGTATTATATAAAATTGGGGCTGAGTCCTGGTGGTGTAGTGGTTGTGTGCGGGACTGTGGCCCACAGGGTCGAAGGTTCAAATCCAGCAGCAGCTCTCCAGGAGCAAAGCTGGGCTTCCTATTCCCACCAGGACAGTGAAGTCACACCAAAAAAATTGATATATAATCAATTAAAAACTCAATTGCTATTGGGCTGATTCCCTCTCATGATGCCCCTATATATTTTAGAGTAGAACTGCCTCCCATAGAGCTTTCAGTGGCTGTGACCTTCAGAAGTCCATCAGCAAGGCTTTGGAGCCACCTATGGGTAGAGTTGAACCCTCAATCTGCTAGTTAGTAGTTGAGTGCTTAGCCATTTGTACCACCCGGGGACTCTACTGTAAATAAAAAAATACCAATAAATAAAACTGATATACTTAGAGAAATAACTGGCATAAAATACACAAAGCACACTTTAAACTGAAAACCACAAAATGTGTTAAAATATTAAAAGTAACAAATGAAAAAGTAAATTCTTTGCCCCCAAATTACTTTTGGGATATCTAGATAGGACAGGTGGAATAAACAATCTGGAAGAGAAAACAATGAGACCAATGGTTCTAGGGGAACCTGGAAAATGGGGAGGTGGGAGAAAGGAAATGAGTGTTTAAAAAAAACAGGGACAAGGGAATAACAAGTGATCTAGAATCAATGGCAAGGAAGAGTTTAGAAGGCCTGGTAGGGCTTAATCAAGGGCAATGAAACCAAGAGGAAGGCTGAACATAATAGTGGGACAAGAGGAAAGTAAAAGGAGATTGAGGAAAGAATTAGGAGGCTGTGCTAGTGAGGTAGACTAGAGAAACAAATTCATAAACGCGGATATGTATAGAAGAGAGAATTTTATATAAAAGGTAATGGTACAGTAAGAAAACAACCCAAACCAGTCCAGTCCAAGGTCATAAGTCCTTTATTAGCCCATATGTTTGATATCAACCTATAAAACCCTCTTCAGACTCACAAAAGACATCAGTCATGCCAAATGCAGAACAATCACAAGCCAGTGGTTAGAAAGAAAGTCTTCGGATCTGGTGATATTGTAATCATCTCAGCACTGGCAGTAGTCACTATGTGGCTTCTCTAGGTCCAGATTTCTTGCTGAATCAGAATAAATATATATGGCTTCTCCTCAGGGATGTCTCGCAGGGAGCCAACCTTGTCAATAAGAGTCTCTCAGGCAGTGAGTATTGACATTAGAATGTCTCCAAGGAAGTGAACTGAGATAGTGTCTCCTGCCTTCAAGAAGGAAATACCGGATTTCCCCCAGAATTCTCAGGAGAAGGTCATCTCCACAGGCTGGTCTCATTGACTATCTCCAGATTGACAGACTGAACTCTACCCCTACACTCTTTTTTTTTTTTTTAAGGCATCACTGCCCTCAGGTGGTGGGAGTAGGAGGCCCAGCCTTTGCTCCTGGGAGCCGGAATTGAACCTCCATCCCAGTGGGCCGCAGTCCCGCGCACAACCACTACGCCACCGGGGCTCAGCCCCCCCTACACTCTTAATACTCAAACTGACACCAGATTAGGTGACTATCACAGAGGTAAAGGGCACTTACAGAGGCCTAAATATGGGCATATACATTTGAAAATATATTTATATATGATCATGGGGAAATAGATCTATGTGCAAATGTTTATAGGTTTCATATTAAGGTAGCAGATGGACACTCAAGTACACCCTCAAACCAAGAACACTTTGTTCTATCAACCTGGCATTCCATGATGCTCACCTTCCTGACACTATTGCTGAAGACAAAGTGGGTACATAGGCAAATGTGGTGAAGAAAGCTGATGGGTATCCAGCTATCAAAGGCTTGAAGATAAACAAGTGGCCATCTAGCTCAGAAGCAATAAAACCCAGGTGGAAGAAGTACATTGGCCTGTGTGATCAGATATCAGGCATCAAAGACCCAAAGCAAAACAAAAAAATCATATTGATCTGAATGAGAAGGAGGGCAGAGTGGAGACCCAAAGCCCAACTGTAGATAACTGGACATTCCCTTACAGAAGGATCACACGGAGGAGATAAGTCAGTCAGTGTGCAGCATAGCACCAATGAAACATTCAACTTTCCTCTAGTTCTTTAATGCACCCCCCGCCACTATCATGATCCCAATTCTACCTTACAAATCTGGCTAGATCAGAGCATGTACACTGACACGGATAAGAGCTGGAAGTACAGGGAATCCAGGACAGATAAACTCCTCAAGACCAATAAAGAGAGTAGTAATACCAGGAGGGGAAGCGGAAGGTGATGGAGAAAGGGGGAACGGATCACAATAATCTACATATGACTCCCTCCCTGGGGGATGGACTACAGAAAAGTGGGTAAAGGGAGATATCAGAGAGTGTAAGACATGACAATGTAATAATAACTTAGAAATTGTCAAGGGTTCGTGAGGGAAGGGGGTGGTGAGGGAGGGAGGGAGGAGGGATGGAAGGATGGTGGGAGGGGGGAAATGAGCTGATACCAAGGGCTCAAATAGAAAATATTGAGAATGTTGATGGCAGCAAACGTGCTTGACACAATGGATGGATGTATGGATTGTGATGAGTTGTATGAGACCCTAATAAAATAATTTAAAGAAAAAATGGCTTTTGTGCTTTGTATATTATATTCTGGTCCTTACTCAATACATATTGTTATAACCCAGCTAATAGTGTGCTTATACTTTCACATTCTACTACCAGTACTTTCTTTTTTGTGTTACGTTGTAAGTCTCCTAACTGTCATTTTATTGGCCATCCATTATTCCATCCAATTAAAACACCATAATTCAGAATCCTGTCCTTTTTGTGGTTGCTTCAAATTATTTCCAGGCATGAAAATATTTTTGTCTTGACCAACAATGATCCAACAGCAGTTTTTCTCCTTTTGCTTTATTTCCTTAGTGTGTTAGGCCAGGTTGAACAGAGAAACAAATCCAGTGACACTCATATATGTGTAAGAAAGCTTTATATCAAGAAGTCATTATATATCAAGAAAGCATCTCAGCCCAGTCCAACTCAATTCCCTAAGTCTGAATCTAGTCCTTAAGTCCCTCTTCAGACACACATGACCACATGCGATGATGCAGAATGCAGGAAGATCAAAACCCAGTGGGTGCAAACTCATATGGATCCAATGGCGGTGGCCACATCACAGGGTTCCCAGCAACCAGGGTCAACCAGCAGGAAGCTGAAGGCAGAGAGAGAGGCGGAGGTTCCCAGAGCCTTCCTTATGAGAAGGCAAACCCACAAGGAGGCATCATCAGGTTGTGACTTGATTGACAGTTTAAATACCACCCTACATTTCTATGTATCTTCAAGTTGATGTGAAATTATCTAACTACCATGCTTAGGCTACATTCTCAGAAATATTAAGTTAATATCTTTAGTCTTATCAAGAAAGCAGCAATAAGAGTTGTACGAGTAGCCACTAAAATGGTTTTTTTAAAGAAAGAAAAGAAAGGTGTACTATTGACAGTGATTGTCAACAGTCAATTGTTGTCCTTTTACCCAAGGGTTTTCTAGGAAATCTTAAGGAGAAAAAAAACCAAAACAAACCAAAGTAACAAGTACCACTTCTGCCACTTGAGTTACTTACACAATGTAAATATGGAATTGAACAGTAACATAAAATGAACCAGATTTGCATAAAGTTTCAGTGCCTCCTAATTCCATGTATTCCAAAGGGTGGGGTACAACGATAACAGTTAAAATCTAGAATGCATATCAAATAACACTGAATCACACAGTGAGAAACTTTTTCCATGTTTGGTTCTTTTTCAGCAATGTCAATGACAAAGTCTCAGCTTGATGCTCATATATGATTTGACTACTTTCTTAATATTTCAATAGAAAAGATAGCATATACTAGATACAGGATCTTCAGCAGGCAAGAGTAATACTAAACTGATTTTTTTTTAGTGTTTGATTGATAATGACCTATTCATGTTAATGTTGACAATTATGGCAATTATATAAAATTTCCTTGAAGAGTAAATGTTTTGGGGATATGGATAAATTAGAACCCTCGAACATTCATTTTCCATAAAACTGAAAAGGTGGCATTGCTCTTTTGGAAAATAGTTTAACAGTTCCCAAGATGATAGAGAATTCTGAACCTGCAATTGAATTCCTAGGTATATAATATACATAAAGGAAATTAAAACATATGCCCAACTTAATCACCAAAGGACAAATATTGCGTGAGACCACTACTGCAAAAAGTCAAGAAAAGGTTATCACACTAAAGGAAATGTTACTTGATGTTTACCAGGGTGGAAGTAAAAAGGTGGTGTGGTATTTGAATGATTTTATGTCAACTTGTATTTTTATGTAGGGGTGGAGTCCAAACTATCAATCAGGTCACAGCCAGATGATGCTTCCTTGCGGATGTGATCTTTTTATAAGTAAGAAACTGGGAACTTCTCATTCCCTCTGCCCTTTTGCCTTTCTGCTTGCTGGGCTCAGTGTCTACTTCCAGGGGTGGCTCCTGTGGGCTGCCTGACCTGACAATTGTCAGTGCCTTGCTATGTTTTCACCAATCTGGGATCCATGTACCTCTGCACTCACCAGCCTGTAATCTTCCTGCATCTCGCATAACCCTTCTGTGGCATCAGCCCGTGCTTCCGTGAGTCTGAAGATTGCCCCAGCTAGCATTGGCCTTAAGGACTTGAGTTAGACTGGGCTGGGATGCCGTCTTTGATATGGAATGACTTCTTGATATAACATCCTTTTTTTGTACATAGATGAGTGCCATTGATTTTATTTCTGTAGACAACTCAGCCTAACGTAGGAGGGTCAATTGCTGGCTAGAGGGTAAACGTGCTAACATGGGTGAAGGGGAGGACAACATACAGTAAGAGGGAAGTCAGCCAAAATGATGGAGGCAGAAGAAGTCTCTGAGAAAAATGTAAGATTTAAAGTCAACAAGGGCAAATACTGCTAGCTACCCAATCCTGCAATAATGATGATCTAGAAACAGCTGCACGGATTGACACAAAGGCTGATCAGGCTTGGGATGGAGAGTAGGAATATACCCCTCACACATATATGTAGATTTGGACAGGGGGCATTTGGACATGTGTATGTATGTACCTTTGCTGCAAATATAGTAATGAATGTGGGAAAGCAAAAGAAACCAAACTCATCGCCATGGATTGATGCCAACTCATAGTGACTGTGTTAAGCAGGTTTGGCTAGAGAAACACATACACTGACACTCATACATGTGTAAGAGAAAGCTTTATATCAATAAGTAATTCTATATCAAGCAACGAACATCCCAGTCGAGTCCAGATGAAGTTCCTGAGTCCAATACGTCTGATACTAAGCCATAAGTCCCTCTTCAGACTCACACAGTCACATGCAATGATGCAGAATGCAGAAATATCACAGACTAGTGGGTGCAGAGTCCAATGGCAATGGACTCACAGGGCTCACAGGTAACCACCCACAAGGAGTTATAATCAGGCTGTGACCTGACTGATAGGCTAGACTCCACCCCTACACTTTCATAAATCAAGTTGACATGAAATTATAAACCAATAGAATAGAATAGCTGTGAGCTTCCAAGATGGAAAAATTTTTTAATCATTTTATTGGGGGTCCCTATAATTCTAATCACAATATGTACATACAAATATTGTGTCATCATTTACATCTTTTTTAAACTTTTTTTAAAAATTGGGGGCTCGTACAACTCTTAACACAATCCATACATCCATCCCTTGTGTCAAGCACATTTGTACATTTGTTGCCATCATCATTCTCAAAACATTTTCTTTCTACTTGAGCTTTGGTATCAGCTCATTTCCCCCTCCCTCAAGGGTTCTTGATAATTTATAAATTATTATTATTTTGTCATATCTAACATGGTCTGAAACCTCCCTTCACCCACTTTTCTGTTGTCCATCCCCCAGGGAGGAGGTTATATGTAGACCTTGTTATCAGTTCCTCCTTTCTACTCCACCTTCCCGTTATACTCCCAGTGTTGACACTCTCAGCACTGGTCCTGAAGGGATCATCTGTCCTGAATTTTCTTTCCAGTTCCTATCTGTACCAGTGCACATGCTCTGGTCTAGCAGGATTCATAAGGTAGAAGTGGGATCAAATTATTGGGGGGGAGGGGTTGGAAGCATTTAGGAACTAGAGAAAAGTTGTATGTTTCATCGTTTGTTATACTGCACCCTGACTGACTTGTTGCCTACCTGTGACCCTCTTCTGTAAGGAGATGGGTAAGACCTGTAAGACCTACGGATGGGTCTTAGGTTCCCAATCTTCACTCCCCCTCATTCACAATAATTTGTTTTTTTGTTTTTTAATGCCTCATATCTTTGACACGTTGTGATCACACAGGCTATTGTGCTTCTTCCATGAGGAATTTGCTACTACTACGCTAGGTGACCACTTGTTTACTTGCAAGCCTTTAAGACTCCAGACACTATATCTTTTGATAGCCAGACATCATCGGTTTTCTTCACCACATTTGCTTATGGTATCGGGAAGGTGAGCACACAATGATATGATTTTTTTGTTCTTTGATGCCTGATACTTGATCCTTTCAACATGCCATGATCACACAGGCTGGTATGCTTCTTCTATGGGGGATTTGTTGCTTCTAATCTAGATGGCTGCTTGTTTATCGTCAAGCCTTTAAGACTCTGGATGCTATGTCTTTTGATAGCTGGGCACTATCAGCTTTCTTCAACACTTTTGCTTTTGCAGAGATGGCAATTTTTTTTTAATCATTTTATTGGGAGCTCATACAACTCATCACAGTCCATATACCCATCCATTGTGTTAAGCACATTTGTATATTTGTTGCCATCATCATTCTCAAAACATATGCTTTCTACTTGATCCCTTGGTATCGGCTCCTCATTGCCCCCCTCCCCACCTGCAGGACTCAAGTTTATTTATTTAAAAAAATTTTTTTGACTCAAGTTTTTAGAGTTAACTTCATGGGATTACTGGGAGGAAGAGTAAATAAGAAAAAGGAAACATTTTAAATGTGTGCATGAAAGGTTGTCTAATTTATGAAACCCGCCCCCACCCTCCACTGTGCACTTCTATCCTCGATGTCAACAGCTTATTTAGTGCTGAATGACTTTTCTATCTCCCCTTAGTCAAAAGAAGTGAAATGATACTACTGTTACAAGCAGCAAAAACAACAGTATATTCATTTTAATAACAGAAGCAGGAGGTTATGACTGGCATACAGAGAAGCATCAAAATGCAGAAATAAGTAAAAAACAATCGTGGATTAGTTTTACTAGATATTGTTTATACTACAGTAGTACATTAAATGCTCACAAAGAGTCTCGATTTTCTCAGTGCACACGGACCCTACAATCATTGAATGGGCCACTTTTCACCCTCCAATACCATCGGGGTCTAATGAACTTCAGCCAATTAATTCTAGATGATTGCTGTACTCCTCTTAAAAATGTTAGCTGTAAGAACAATCAACATTGGTGACCAATATAGGCCGTGATTTGTAAACACACTGAGGACAAGCTCTTGCCTCAGTGAAAACCTGTGGAGAGTGGCAGGGGTCTTTAGACGGAGATGATCAGCTGACCGCACTGTCGGCGAGATGTGATGTCAGATCAGCATCTTCATGTCAGAGTGCATCCTGGAGGCCTGCTCTTTACCAGCCTATACAAGGGTCTGGACAATCGCGCAGATAAGTTCCAAATTGACCTTTGGTCATATCCATCAAAGTGGTAAATGCAGTCAGCTTGTTGAGAATGGGTTTTGTAGAGAGGACATCATAGATAGCTGCAAGTGTAATGTTCTCTTGTGTCGTGTGGTTCAGACATGTTTTCGCAGGTGTCCTCCGGTCATCAAGGAAGAAAGGTTTTCTCCAACAGTCGTAATTTTTTTGGACCACATACCATCGGTCGTGTTTAGGGTCAAGTTCATATACATCCAGACAGACTTTTCTGTCCCTGGTAATGACACAACCCTCCCCAGATCGGTTGCCTCCAAGAATAAAATATGTTGGAGCCATTATTTTGGTTTTGATCAATATATTCTTGGCTTCTTCATAACTTGTGCAATTTTCCAAAACTGATCTGGTGAGAAAGCCTATCCAACTGGCATCTCTCTTCCCCAAAAGCCATTCTAAGAAACCCATATAACCACCACTGAAAGCGAAACGTTCATTTATCGTAAGACTAAAGAGTCCTGGTTTGAATCCTGTTAACATGCCCACATAGCCAGCAAAGCTTGCAGCTTTGAAGACGGTTGACTAATTCTCTGGAAGTCCAAATTCACGGTTAAAGGTTTGAGTTGCTCAGTTGTGATCCAGGAATTATTGTTTGTATTCCACCCAAGAAAGACTCCAAAATCCATGTTCCTGCCATGTAGCAAATGACCTTTCTTGTCTTCGGTGACTATTGAAGTACAGAAAGAAAAATATTCGTAGAAAACATTGTAGGAAATCATCCAGCCTAAAGATATGTTAGTAGTCTTTGCACCGCTTTCATTTCTTCTTCAAAAGGGCTTGGGAGGTTGCCAAGCATACCAGGCAACTTTTGATTCACCATCTTCATGATCTTCCCACTTGGCACAAACGCATTCACCATGTCTTCGAGGGACTTCACTAGAACTCTCAGTGCTGGCGCCTTGTCAGTCATCAGCTTGTTCCATCTTTTGTAGGGGGGTAGATCAAGGTTGATGGTGTGCCAAGGGACCGCGCCCCGAAAGGTAGGCCCAGAAGGAGGATACATTAATTTTCTGCAGTCTTCTGTATAAGGAGGTGACTCTGCGACCGCATCATTCCAGCTGCCAATGCCGCTGCCAGGGAACCGCGAGCGAGCGAGCCAGCCCCGGAGCCGCTCCACCAAGACCCGAGATGGCAATTTTTTAAGGGAGACGAAAGCCTTGTCTTCTCCTGTGAAACAGCTAATGGTTTCAAACTTCTGGCCATGCAGTTAGCGGTTTAATGTGTAACCACCGCACCACCAGGGTTCCTTGGGGTTAAGCACACAGAGTACAAAATTAAAAAAAAAAAAAAAACCACCCAAAAACTTAGAATCAAACACTGCAAGGGAATAGGGTGATGGAATCAGGACCCTAGACTCAGAGGACACTAAGTTCCAGTGGCATAATACAGCTCAGACCTGTCAGTAGAAACTCTTGTGTTACAATGATACTGATTTGGTTTCAACAGAGCTTCTAGATTAAGACAGACTAAGAAGAAAGGCCTGGCGGTCTACCGCTGCAAAGCAGCCAATGAAAACACTATGGGAGCCCCGGGGTTCCATTCTTTGATCGATCTCGGGGATGGCACAAGACCAGGGAGCGTTTCATTCTGCTGTGCATGGGATTACCATGAGTCAGGCACCAACCTGACACAGCTACCAACCTCCACCACCACAATGACCATACAACTCAGTGAATATGCTAGTAACCAATAACTCCTAACGTTGTAAAGGTCTACAGCTTCCTATTTCCATAGAGTTACACTCTGGGAAATGCACAAGGGCAAATTTACCCTTTGCTATCGAGTCACTGCGAGTTGGCATCAACTTGATACAAGTTTGGTGCTTTGTTGTTGCTATAGCTTAGTGAAGATACTATTAAATAACTGAATGTATGCAATGTTTAATAACATGGGTTATTTAAAATAAGCAATGGTAGTGTGGGAATATTGCTGAGTCATGACTGATATGGAAATGACTGGAGTTTGACAAAACGCTGTCAACTGTCGTGGTGGCAGCTCTCCTGACTCTCACATGAAAAAGGAGTCAGGCCAGCTGCACCAGCAGCCCTGTAAGGAAGGCAGCATCACTCTCTCTTTGCTGCTTGAGACCAAGAATCTCCTTAATCGCTTACAAGTCTCAAGCATGTGACTTAATTAAACTTTGTTCCGAGAGTTCCTAAATAATGAAACCCAGCATTTATGTGTAACGCTAATTACTTTGTAGCTGATTACTGCTGAATTATTAAAACGAGTAATAGTTTCTGCTCAGACCCCTCTGTTCTGCCATCTCCTGCTACCTTTCTTATCAATTTGTTCTAACTGACAAGTTAAATGAGCTCAGGGAGACCTGATGCCAGGCAGCAGGAGAAGCCGGACAAAAATCACTGTTCTGTAAAATGCAGCCTAGAACAGGGCTGTTCGTAACTGGCTTTATTTAGGGGAGGAAACAGTGGTAGTAGAGGAAGTGTGAGTTCACCTGAAGGGAAGGCTTAGCTGAAAGAGCCCCTACCCCATCCCACCCCTGCCTATTACAATCACTTATAACATGCAACCATAGACATTTTAATATGGAGAACATCTGCAAATCAGGAAATCTAAGAAATAGAAACAAACCTTACTGCAGCCCCTTGACGGTGAGTCTGGAGATGGGTAATTATATCCGAATTCAGGAAGAATACTCAAGCGAAGGCTCCTTGCAAACCACAGGCTGGGGAAGGCTAGAGTCCCCTGATGAGGTTCTCTCCCCACCCCGGGAAAGCTGTGGTTTGAGCTTTCACTCCGACACCCAGACATGACATGAAGGACGATGCAAACAGTTAAATCATTTTTAATGACCCGACTTTGGAGTGAAATACAAGGATCCTTATTCTGGCCAGACAGACAGGAAAGCTGGCATTTGTCTTAAGTCAGAGTACCATCTGAGGAATGTGTGCCAACTGCCAAAAACCTGCCACTGGGGAGGGGGCCCAATGTAAGTATTTGGCAAAGGCATTCCATTTTTAATAGCACACACTTACTTTGGCTCATGATGCTAGGGGCTGGGCTAGGGTCTAGACAAGGTCTAAGGCTAGCAGTGCAAAGGAGGTACTTGAGGATGAAAGTAGACAATTATGTCCTTCTATACACAAGGGGACTTCAAGAAATTCAAGAAAAATGGAATGATAATGGAACTTTTTCACAAATTTTTGGAACCCTCCCTGTATCTGTATGTATGTTTGCTCCAGATATCATTACACACACACACACACACACACACACACACACACATGCCTGGTGATTAGTAAGGGTTAGAACAAGGATTCAAACCCAGGCAGCTGGAATCAAGGAGAGATGGGAGTGATGTTTTAAGTCATTATGCTATCTTGGGGACCACATTAGTCTAAACAAGTCACCATCAAGTTGATTCCACCTCAGATGACCCCATGTGTGACATAGTACAACTGTGTTTGCTTTTCTGAGAAGTAGATTACCACATCTTTCATCTAAGCCACCCCCGGGTGGACTTGAACTCACAACTTTTGGCTTAGCAGCTAACCACCTGTCTGAGCAGATGAACCTTTTCCCTGGACTCCTAGCTCCATGATAAGTGCTTATACTGGACTGCAGGCTTCCCAACCTCCCTGGGGGTCCAGTTCAGGGCATGATTCCCACAACATGTGGTGGTGCTGCTGTCATCACCATACACCATGAGTTGAGATCCTGTACATTTGTGGTCATTTATTCTCTAAAATAGTATGATGGTGTCTGAATTAATTCTCATCCCATCTTCTGCCTTACAACTGTTCTTGACACACAGGACGCTCTATTTTTCTTGGGCCCTCTTCTTTTCAAATGAAAATGTTATTGAGACATTAGAACATGAACCAGCAATGCTAGTTTGAAATGGCTGCTGACATCTGAGGGAGAGGAATGAGGTGAGGGCCGCAACATGCACTTCTCTCTCATTTCATTGAAAGAGTAGGAAGAAGGTAGCAGGGAATAGAAAGGCAAAGGACACACACAGGAATAAAGTTTCCTCAGATAAAAGCACACATTTTTATGACAGTCGATTTATTATATGCTGTCTTATAACTGTAAGTAATGTATATATTTGACCAGGTAATATGTAAAAGTAAAATGTAAAAAAGATTAAAGTAAAAGGTGAGGACATGCAGAATTCCAATTCCATACCCTTTAATACCTTGGTGTATCATCTTCCATTAAGTCAGTGTGTGTGTGTGTGTGTATGGTGTGTGTGGTGTGTATGTGTATGGTGTTTGTGTGTATGGTGTGTGTGTGTGTGTGTGTGTGTGTGAGAGAGAGAGAGAGAGAGAGAATTTGAGTGTTGACATACTTGTATATGGGGTTTCTGAAATTTCATGGGAAAATGCAGTATCTTTTTGTTTCCATTTTTCCACAAACATTTGAAGCCCTCAAAAAGAAGCCCTCATAATGTAGTGGGTTGTGCATTAGTCTGTCAACCACAGGGCCAGCAGTTTGAAACCACCAGCCACTCTTCAGGAGAAAGAGCAGCAGTTTGGGTGACCTTGTAGAGACAGTTTTAGCCCACCCTGAAGGTGATGGGAGTTGGAAACAGCTCAAGAGCAGAAATGTGTTTGAGTCTCAGAGAGTAACTTTTAAAAACAAACACGGGATCATTTTTATAGTCTGCCTTTCTCCCCCACAATACAAATATGAACAATTTTCAACTTAAAAACAGAGAACTCTCATGCACTGCCAACAGGAATGCAAAACTATATAGTCACTTTAGAAGAGAAGCTGGTAATGTCTTATAAAACTAAACAAAGGATTGCCATTAGATCCAACTATCACTCTCTTAGCTATTTACCTAAATTAAATAAAAACATAAGCTCACATAAAAACCTGTACACAGGTGTTTATGGCAGCTTTAGTCATAATTGCCTCCAATTGGAAGCAAGCAAGAAATCCTTCAAAAGACGGACAGAGAAGCCAACTGTGGTGCATTAGTATAATGGAATAAAAGAGGGCTTCAAACGTTTGTGGAAAAATTCCATTATCTTTCACTTTTTTCCATGAACTTTCTGGAAGTCCCCTTGTGTCCTCAGTGACAATAATAATAATTTTAAAAAAGCTATCAAGCTACCAGAAAATGGAAGGAATCCTAAATGCATATTGCTTACCTAAAAGAAGCTCCTTCCAAAATGTCACCTAATGTGTGCTTCCACCGATATGACATTCTGAAAAAGGCAATACTGTGGTGTTGTCATTTGTGCACTGAGTGACAGCAACATGACGGACAACAGACCCGGACACAGTCCAGTCCCGCACCAGCCTCCGAGCTGTTGGTCCGCTTAGTGCACTGTTGCAATGCCTTGGCCAGGCCACCTCGTGGAGGGCGCGCCTCATCTTTGTTACCCTTGACTTTACTCAGCAGAATGTCCTTTTCCAGTTTCTGGTCCCTCTTTAGAAGATGCCAAAAGTATGTGAGAGAAAGTCTTAACCACCTTTGTTTCTAAGTAGTGCTTCGTCCGGAATAGATTTCTTTGTTCTTCGGTAGCCTCTGGTATTTTTCCCCAACATGATAATTCAAATGCACCAAGACTTCAGTTTTCCTAATTCATTGTCCAGTTTTCACATGCATATGAGGCTATTGAAAACATCAGGGCTTGAGTCAGGCGCACCTTAGTGCTCAAAGTAAGAACTTTAACACTTTAGAGAAGTCTGTGGAGCCACACCCACCTGGTGCCATTCTGCTTATTTGGGCTCATGGAATTGATGATCATAATGACTTTATAGGACAGGAGAGAACTGGCTGTGAGTTTAGATGCGTGTAAGTCACTACAGGATTCAAAAGCCTCACCTTTCTCCTATGGAACAGTTGGTGGGTCCAAACTGCTGGCCAATGTGTAATTCACTCTGCCACCAGGGCTCCAGTGTGCCCAACAGGGACAGTGAAAAGATTGGTATTGCCAGAGGTTTGGGGGAGGGATGACTAGGTAGAGCAAAGGACATGTTTTTTAATCCTTTTATTGAGAGCTCACCCAACTACTATCACAATCCATACATCCATCCATTTTATGCCAAGCACATTTGTACACTTGTTGCCGTCATTATTCTCAAACATTCGCTCTCTCCTCCCTACCCAAGACTGGTACATAGCCCCTTGCAGGAGGAAAGGCGTGGCAGTGGCTTCTGCAGGCTTGCTGTGAGTTTGAATCAACTTAGCAGCACACAATACGAACAATGTTATAAAAGGAGACTCAGAAAATAGTTTAAGAACCTTAATGAACAACCACCTCCTTCTCCATGAGGCCAGAAGAACTGGACAGCACCCAGCTACCATTTGCTGAAATATTCTAAAAAGGAATCCTGGTGAAAAGGAGGTAAATTTAAAACAAGTTTGTTTGTTTTGTTGGGGTTTTTCTTTTTTAATCATTTTATTGGGGGCTTGTACATGCTTATCACAATCCATACATACATATGTTGTGCCAAGCACCTTCACATGCCTGCTGCCATCATCATTCTCCAAATATCTGCTTTTCCACTTGAGCCCTTGACATCAGCTTTTCATCCTTTCTCCTCCCTGTCCACTCCTCCCTCAATAATAATGTTATTATTTTGTCATATCTTACACTGCCCGATGTCTCCCCTCACCCACTCCTTTGATGTCTGTCCTCCAGATAGGAGGTTATGTGAAGATCCTTGTAATGGCCTCTCCCTCTCTTCCCCACCTTCCCTCTCTACTCCACTCTCACCACTGGTCTGAGGGGTTCATCTGCCTTGGGCTTCCCATATTTCCAGTGTACCATTTCCAGTCCAGGTGGATTTGTAAGACATAATTGGTTGTTTTTAAAAACAGAACAAAACAAACATGAACTCTAATAATTGGAGGCTGGATGAAACTCAAAACTGTTGCCTGAAATACTCTTTAAATTTTTCGCTGTTGCTGTTTTTTGAGGGGGGGGGGGCATTGGGCATCACTGCCCTCTAGTGATGGGAGTAGGAGGCCCAGCCTTTGCTCCTGTGGAGCTGGAATTGAACCTCCATCCCAGTGGGCCACAGTCCCGCGCACAACCGCTGCGCCACCAGGGCTCAGCCCTCTTTAAATTTTAAACCAAAGATCTCCCCAACATCTCCTTAAAACCAAACAAAAAACTAAATTAAAAAGTAAGGAATATCTGCATTGTATATTGTGCTCTTGTAGGATCTTTGTGGGATCAAATGGACAAGAATGCCAAAGATGAGAAGGCAGTGAGTTTATAGTCATGGGGAAAGAACCACACAGGAAAGGGAGTCAGATCGGTTGTACTACTTCATAAATGTAATCGATGCGACCGACCTGTTCATGTTGAAAAGCTTGAATTGGTATTTGTTCTCCTGTGTATATTCTCAACAACAACAACAACAACAACAAATAAATTAGTTTCCAAAGTCATTAAAAAAAAAAACATTCGCTCTCTACTTAAGCCCTTGGTATTACCTCATTTCCCTCCCTCCACTCCCCCCTCCCTGATGATCCCTTGATAATTTATAAATTATTATTATTTTGTCATATCGTACACTATCCGATATCTCCCCTCACCCACTGCTCTGTTGTCCGTACGTGTGGGAGGAGGTTATATGTAGATCCTTATCATCAGTTCCTCCTTTCTACCCCACCTTCCCTCCACCATCCTGGTATCGCCACTCTCAGCACCAGTCCTGAAGCGACCATCTGTCCTGGAGTCCCCAGGTTTCTGGTTCCTATCTGTACAGTGTACATTCTCTGGTCTAGCAGGATTTGTAATTGAGAACATGATGGTGTGAGTGGAGGGGGGCAGGAAGCATTTAAGAACTAGAGAAAAGTTGCATGTTTCATTGTTGTGAGCATAGGACATTTTTAAGGCACTGAAACTATTCTGCATGACATTATAATGGTGGTCACATTACATATTTACCAAAACTCCACAAGGCTGTACAATGCATAGAATGAGTCCTGATGTGAACTATGAAGTTTAGTTAATACTGCTACATAAATATAACCAATTTTGCTCTTTCAATATTTTCTCACTGGTTTCTTACTTCAACTGCTGGAGGAACAGTCTGCAGGGGAGGGAGTAAAAGGAAACCCTATACTATTTATGTAAACATAAAGCTGCCCAAAATTTAAGTCCATTAAAATTGTTTCAATCGAGAATTTTTTCAAAGGGACATTTTACAAAGGATTCCTGGAAAACAATCAAATGGTTCACATTTCAAGATTTGTTCCCAAGTACAGTGTAGTGATTAGCAATTTGGCCCTCAAGGCACTTGGACTGGCTTCAAATCCCAGGCCTGCCACTTAGCTGCCCTCTCTGACAAACACGTTACCAACCTTCAGTTTGCTTGTATGTAAATGGTCTGCAGTGCTATGGGGTATATTGACACAGCCTTCTCTCCATGGTCTGATAACTCATACCAAATGACTAGCTGGACCTTTGCAAATAAGGTGCTTGTGATCCACCAAGGAGATGGGTAGCTGGCAAACAATGCCGCTAAGGTGCCTGGAAACCCTGTGGGGCTATGCAAATACAGCCTATGCAATCCTAACAAGAGGATTGATGAGTTTTGCCAACTGCTAGGCTTGACATGAACCAACCCAGATGCACACCATTACCACCAAGAAAAAGAAACAGGAGTGTAGTGTGCACTTTGACCTAGAGTCCCTGTGTTGAGAACCTCATAACCTCAGGAGAGAGAGAGAAAGAACTGTGGACAGTAGACAGTGCAAGATGGGAGTAGAAAATGACAGCAGAAGAATCCAGAAACTGGCTTTCTAGCCCACCGAGCAAGGTGCTTTCAGTATGTGTGCCAACCCAGAGTGTTTAGCATACAGAATGAAGAATTAGGATGAGAGGATACAGCCTTGTTGCACATCTCTCTTGATGTGCAATATTCCCTTGTTCGGTTTGTTTGGCCTCTTGATCCATGGACAATTTCTACATGAGTACAATGAACTGCTCTGCATTTCTCCTTTTTCTCAAAGGTATCTATAGTTTAGTATGGTCCACACAGTGAATGCCTTTGCATTGTTGATAGAACAGAAGTAAACATTTTTCTGGTATTCCAAGAGAGTAGTAAAATTTGCTACACCCTGTACAAAAGACTTCAAATGTATTATTTCATTTTGTCTTCATTGCAACCTGTGAAGTAGTTATTATTATTGGCTAGATGAAGTGTCAGTTTCAAGTGATAGAAACTCAGTTCATAAAAAGGGACTTACTGACTTATGAAACTTAACACATGCAGAGGAGGTAAGGAAGGCTTCAGTCACTGCTATTGTTCTTTCCACCTCCAGAACTCCCCTAGGGTAGATGTGGAGGGTGAGAGAGAACTCCTGGAACAAACAATGAAAAATGAATTCAGATCAGAACCATGACTCAGACCTGTGTAGACTGTACACAAGATGTAGAGACCTTTACTGTGCTCTAGGACTAGCGGCTAATTATATTTGTGGATGGAAGAGCATCTGTCTATAAGAAGACATTTACTCTGATGAGCCCTCTGGGAAGACTTATCTGAGAGAACAATGGGATGGGTGGGAAATGGTGTGTCTTGATGAACAAGACCGCTGTTCCTCACTGAGGGAGTGAGGAAAGCTGTCAATGAAACCAAGTCCTCCCCCCTCCCATAACAATTGCCCTCACCCTTGCATAGTGAACGTCTGACACAGGGTATCTGCCCAATAAACAACTGTGGAATATGAAGATAGAGGAATGTCATGGGACTGAGCCTCCGCCTGTCTCAGAGAGCATACCGTGAAAGAAAGAGCAGCAATCCACAGTGTTCCCAGAAAGAGTCCAAAACAGAGTCACAGGATAGAATCAGCTGACATGTCCAACAGAAGAGTGGATAACAAACTGTGGTGCACACACTCATGGAAGAGTATACAGAAGAATGAAATTCTAGTGCGTATGACAACATGGATGAACCCTGAAAACATGATGTCGAGCAAAGTAGGTGCTGAAGGGCAGGGACTGTATGCTCTCATAAACAAATATGCAGAAACCAGAGACTGTGGTTAATCCTGGTGGGAGGGAGAAGGGTAAACTCAAAGAGGATAGTAATGGTGTGGCACCACAAGAACACATGCCATTGAAATGAGGCTGTTATATTGAGAACACTGTGAGGTGAAAATTTCCATCCCAATCAAAGGTAGAGAAAGTCAGAGAAAGCTAGCACTACTTGGTAGGCTACCCAGAAGGAAAAAGAATGACGTTCAAGAGAGGGCTGAGGGACAATGGAAAAGAATTGAAAACCCAGAAATAAAATCATCAGCATAAAGACAACTGATCTTTCATGTGGCCAAAAAATGGCAAATGGGAAGTAGATGTCCTGTTTAACAAGTGGTGCTGGAAAAAATGAATATCTACCTCCAGAAAAATGAAGCAAGACCCTTATCTCACTCGATGCACATGAATAAACTCAAAGTGGATCACAGACCATGACGCAAAACCTCAAACTACTAGGGCCATAAATGAGAGAATTGGGAACAATCTAAGAACTACAGCACAGGGAATACATAGGCTATCAGAAAATAGGAAAGGACACAAAGACAGATGAGGCACAAATCGACAAGTGGCATATACTGAAGATAAAACACCTGTGTACATAGAAAGAATTCACCAAGAGTAATAAAAGAACCCATGGACTGGGTAAACATCTTTAGCAATGACACATCAGACAAAGGTTTTTATTACTAAAATCTACAATACTCTGCTAGCTTCTAAAAAGAAAAAAACTAATTGCCTACTGAGGAAGTGGGCAAAGGACCTGAACAGAAGCTTTACAAGGGCAGAAATATGAATGGTCAATAAGCACATGAGAAAATGTTCCCAATCATTAGCCATACGGAAAATGCAAACAAAAATAACAATGAGATACCATCTAATCCCAATTCAAAAACCTTAAAAGCAACAAGTGCTGCTTGGGTTGTGATGAGACGTCAACTCTCATCCACTGCTGATGGACATGGACGTATGTATGGTCACTATGGACATCTATTTGGTGATATCTAAAACAGATAGGAATTGAGCAACCGGTAATCCCCTTACAGGGCATATACCCAGAAGAGGTGAGAAACAAACCACAGCCAAACATCTGTGCTGCAATGTTCATCACAGCACAGATCACAATTGTAAGGAGTTAGAAATAACCCAAATTATCATCAGCAGAGCAATTGATGAAAAAACTAAGGTACATACATACAGGGGGTACTATGCATCATTGAAAAGCAATGATGGGGCTTAGCCCCGGTGGCGTAGTGGTTGTGCGCAGGACTGCAGCCCACTGGAATGGAGGTTCAATTCCAGCTCCATAGGAGCAAAGGCTGGGCCTCCTACTCCCACCACCAGAGGGCAGTGATGCCCTAAAAACAAGAAAATCAGTGATGGACACAAGAAGCACATTGCCGCATGAGAAGAACTGGAGGAAATTATGCTAAGCTAAGTAACCCAAGCACAAAAGGTCAAGCACAAAATGAGCTTGGCGAGGTAAGCTTCAAAAAATAAAAAATAAAAAAATGCAAAAGGGGCATAGGGAAAAGTTACTGTGTATCAAAATCCCCAAGGTGAAGTCCAGGTAGTATGGCAGGGGCCAGACCAAATCCAGGGATACATATGGTAGCCAACTCAAAAGGAGAGGGGAAAGAAAAAGACATGGGTACCTGGGAACAGGACACTAACGCACCCAAGGTAAGGGTATTGTTTATATTTCCACAGGGAAAGAGGGACCAGACTTCAACCCAGACATGAATGTAATACACTGGCAAGAAGCAGGGAATCAATAGAGAGGACAGATGGGGCCAGCCCCAAGCCCAACTAGGTGGACAGCTACCCCTCCCCACAGAAAATTCACGTCACAGAGCAGCACTGAAGCTACAGCTCAGGGAGAGGGACATCCCTGATCAGAGCACACAGGAGCAAATGAAGGGGGAGGAAGAGAGAGTGGAACAATTCTTGGCCCTCCAAGCCCTGAGGACAATATTTCTGCTAAGAGCAGCCAATGAATAGAGAGGACCATAGGGTAAAGATGTCCCACTTCTGGCAGGAGAGTTCCAATTTTAAACAAATTTTCCCACGTCCCATGGTCTTTTTTAAAAGTTCCGATTTTTCAAAAGAATGCATGACAAGCTGGGGAACAGCAGGAGAACAGGAAGGGAATATATCCCCTAAACCCCCTTTACCCTCCCCCCCTACTGGTCAATGGTGTCCTGCTTTACCAATGTTAAAATCTGGTCACTTTACCATAGGGCCATCCTCACTAGAAGCACAATGTCCGTCACTGACCCCCAGTGCTACGAGGACAACACTGGAGACAGTGTGATAATTGCGCCTGATGTGACCCTACCACACTGAGGCAAAACACTAAGGGCGTGCAAAAGACCAGCAAGGGTAGAGGAGAAATGAAGTCCCCAGAGAACACAAAAAATAGACTTGGGATCAAGGGCATGGCACCCCATCAAACTCCACTGGGAAACACTACTACAGGTCAACAAACAGACCTTCAACTATTTATAGGTCTCTCTCTCTCTCTCTCTCTCTCTCTCTCTCGTTGTTGGTTTTGTTGTTGCTTTCTTTTCTTTTGTTGCTTTGTTATGTTCTGTCTTGATTTTTGTACATATCATTACTTTTGCAGGTCTATCTAGATAAGATAAACTATCTGGAGGAGAAAACAACAGGATCAGGTGGACATGGGAGAGAATGAGGTGGGGGGAAGGAAGTGGGTGTTAACAAACCCAGGGACAAAGGAACAACAAGTGATCTAAAATAGATGGTGAGGGGGGTGTAGGAAGCCTGGTAGGGCTTGATCAAGGGCAAAGTTACCGAGAGAAATTACTGAAACCCAATGAAGGCTGAGTAGGATAGTAGGGCAAGAGCAAAGTAAAAGGAAATAGAGGAAAGAACAAGAAGGCAAAGGGCACTTCTAGAGGTCTAAATACAAGCAAGTATGTATGTAAATATATTTATACATGACTTTGTTAGAGTCTCTAGAGAAACAAAACTAGGACACTAATAATTTTATATATATTTATATAGATAGAAAGGTATCTAACATAAGAAATAAATCTATAAAGCAGTATTAATGGCTTGGTGCAACTCACTTGTGTGAGACAGCTAATACACTGGCAGTCCTTCGAGTTTTGAAGGCCACCGGGTAATCTTCTATAGAGCAATTTGGGCTATCTGGTCACAGGCAGCAAACAGCAAGGCAGGTCACCAACAGTCAATCAGATGACAGGGTCCGATAGTCTCAGCTTAAGAGATATATATTCCAGTAGTGTGGCAAAGCAGGGCTTGACGGAACCTCAATTTACAGTGACACAGTCCGTGGACTAAATATCCCATGGTTAGAGTAGCTAGCAAATCGAGGCATAGGACAAGCAAGGCAGCCGGCTGCATACTGGTCCGAAGATCCAAGAGCAAGAGAGAGAAAGGTTAGGCTTGCCGAGACATTTATATCTCTGTCCTTCAATTAAGCTCACATGTTCATTGGCCATGTTGGCACAACAAATCTACTTCCTACAATGACCATGGAGAACTAGATCTATGTGCATATAATTATAGGTTTGGTATTCTGCCTAGGTATCAAATTGACAGGAGGGCTCTACTCAAGTACTCCCTTAATGCAAGAACACTTTGCTGTATTAACCTGGCATTCCATGATGCTCATCTTCCTGATTAGATCACTGAAGACAAAGTGGGTGCAAAAGCAAATGTGCTGAAGAATGCTGATGGTGCCCAGCTGTCAAACGATATTGTGTCTGGGGTTTTAAAGGCTTTAAGATAAACAAGTGGCCACTTAGCTGAGAAGATACAAAACCCACATGGAAGAAGCATACCAGCCTATGTGAACAAGAGGTGTTGATAGGATCAGAGACCAGGCATCAAGAACAGAAGATCATATCATTGTGAATGAGGAGAGGTGCAGAGTGAAGACCCAAAGCCCACCTGTAGGCAACAGGACATCCTCTTACAGAAGGATCACAAGAAAGAGACGAGCCATTCAAGGTGCAGTATAGCAAGGATGAAACATACAACTTTCCTCTAGTTTTTTAATGTTCCTCACCCCGACCCCTCATTATCATGATCCCAATTCTACCTTACAAATCTGGCTAGACCAGAGCACATACACTGGTATTGATAAGAGCTGGAAACACAGGAAATCCAGGACAAATAAACCCCCTCAGAACAAATAATGAGAGTAGCAATACCAGGAAGGTAAGGGAAAAGTGGAAGTAGGAAGAGGGAACTCATCACAATGATCTACATATAATCCCCTCCCTGGGGAATGGACAATAGAAAAGTGGGTGAAGGGAGACAGCAGTCCGTGTAAGACTTGAAAAAATAATAATTTATAAATTATCAATCATTTGTGAAGGATGGAGAGGGGAAGGGAAAATAAGGAGCTGGTACCAGGGCTCAAGTAGAAAGCAAATGTTTTGAGAATGATGATGGCAATGAATGTACAAATGTGCTTGACACAATGGATGGATGGATGGATTGTGATAAGAGTTGTAGGAGGCCCCAATAAAGTGATTTTTTTTTAAAAGAGAGAAGGAGTTGAGGTTGAGTATATGAGGAACCGATCCGCGTCAATAAAGGGGAAGGAGAATGATTTGGGAAGGGAGCACAGAGAGCTAAGTACTGGTCATTGTTGGCATCTTGCAGCTAAACATGATGATCTCATCATAGGATCATCAAGTGTCAGCACTGGATGTTAGGGTATGTTTGGATGGATTTGCTTTTTTTTTTCTTTTTTTTGAGATGGGGGAATTGAGGTGAAATGACTTGGAAATAGAACCCAGATCTCCTGACTCCAGATGCCAAATTATCTTTTTATATCATTTTGACAATTACCCTGAACTACCTTTTCCATCTGTTGGTTCCGAGAGAAGTTTTCAAGGGCAGGCTGGACAGATGATTCTAATGCCTCATCCTAGGGAAAACGCTCATTTAGAAATCAGTTCCCCAGAAAACACAAGTTCTCTCTCTTGAGAAACACTGCCTTTCCGCGATCAGTGAAAAGGTGGCAGCCCACTCGGGGTCCCTTTTTGATATGGCTGCCAGGAAGCTTAGAGTTAAATTTATCACTTAATTCTCATAACAATATAGGCCTCAGTTTTTGACAAACAGAACTTATTCTCCCATCCTCCTTGTGATTTTTCTTTCTTCCTCTCTTTTTTATAACTATGTCAATGGACTTATTGTAGATGTGTCTTTTCCTGTAAGTTGTCTCAAACTCTTTTTTGGAAGTCATCCAGGTAAAAAAAAAAAATCACCCATAAACCAAAATAGAAGGAAGAGTTCATTTCTCTTGTGCACTGGAACTGTTACTCAACAGGCCTGGGTCCATTTCCAAGTCCCTCCCTTGATCGAAAAAACGCACACCTTGCTTACCTCCAGGCCTTGTATTTATGGAGAGGGGAGGCCACTGCAGGACAGGCTGCATACAAATGAGTAGTTAGAAAATTGCAGGGTTGGCCTGGCAAGTCCCTAGAAACTTCCCCGAAATGAAAACAAGATGTGGAGGGAGTAGGCCGTTCCGAAGTCAACGTGGCTGAACTTCACTTACAGCAGTGCCCTAGGGTAGGCCACCATACGCATGGGTCTATGGAGGTTGGGCAGCAGGTGGTGGCCTGAGGCACACCCAACCACAGGCTTTCTGCTAACTACAACCACAAGTCCGACCCTCCTCAGCAGAGAAATGAGCTCACTCATAACCTTCATCTCTTCTGGATTCTAGCCACATAAAGAGATTAAAGCACTTGCTTTCAGAAAACAGGAGGTTCTCTCTTCCCTCTCTAAAATTGAAATTCTTCCTCCACCACAAAAATTTAACCCAGGCAGGACTAGGAAAGCAATTAAAGGGATCCATGCAGCAATCTTTCTCCCTGCTCCCGGACTGCTCCGGAATCCTCTGTTGCCTCAAATACTGAGGTAGCGGACAAAAACAATAAATAAGTCCTAGAAACTGTCAACTTCTCTGGAGGACACTAGCCTTTCATGTTTATGCATCAGCGCCAGAGACTTCCTGTGGCTTTTCTCCCCCTTGCAGAAGTTTTCTAATTTTGTTCTTTATTCCTATGGTGTTGGCCATGATTTCTATCTAAGAGATAGGTTCAAAAAGAAAAATGGCTTCAAGAGGTACTGCTTGTTGCTTATGGAAATAGTCCTTCCCCCACACATCCATTCGGATTCTGTTCATGATCTCCCGCTAGTCAGGAACCATTTGTTCTGATAGAGACAAGAAGATGCTGCCTTAATGCTTCCAGCACCTTGAGGACTGAGACGCTTCCAAGAATCTATGGTGTTTCTTTAGAAAAATCTCTGTGAAATTATGACATGCAGGCCAGACTCTTGTCCTATTGCATTTTAGCACAGTATGTTAAGAAAAAACTCAAGCTGAGGCCAGACTGCTTGGGTCTTGACTCATTAGGCTCACAGGCTGTGAACCTAGAGTAGCTCTGAGGGCCCAGGACCTTTGTATTGGGTTGCTAAGCATAAGGATCGTAGTTCAAACCCATAAGCTTCTCCAAGGGAAAAAGATGAGGCTACCTGCTCCCACAACAACTCGCAGCCTTAGAAACACTAGGGAGCAATTCTACTCAGTTCTCTAAGACTGCAGCAACTCAACGGCAGCGGGTTTTGCTTGGCTTTCGTTTTGTGAACCTGGAGTCCCTGAGTGGTATCAATGGCCAGTTGAAAGTTTGAGTTCACCCAAAGGTACCTTCAGATGAATGGCCCAGATACCTACCTAGTTTTTGAAAACACAGTCATTGAAAACAGCATGAAGCATAGCTCTGCTCTGCCGAACGTGGGTCACCAAAAATTACAGACCAACAGCAACTGGTTGACCTGTGAACCTTAGATAAATTACAATCTTTGTGCAATACTTTCCCCACTTGTAAAATGGGCATAATCTTTTTAGCACTTCTCAGAACAATGGTTCTCAAACTTTAGGGTGCAACAACATCTGCTGGGGGGCTTGTTAAAACAATGATTACTGAGCCCCCTCTACCGTTGTGGGCTAAGTGTTTTCTCCCAAGTCCCAGATGCTGTTGGTGCTGCTGGTACAAAGACCAAATTCTGAGCATCCCAATGAGAGGGTTAGGTACAGACTTTAGATGTCAAGAAAGGTCAAAATGACTACTTCTGTGTAGTGCTATTAGCACGATGGCAGACAATAAGCTATGTTAAGTGGTGTCATCTCTTATCTTACAGTTTTCTCATGAAACCTGCAAATCATAGTAAACTTGTATTGAATCCAAAGATCATTACAAGAAATCTCAATGTCCCCTATGAAGCTCCTAACAGAAATTTCCTTATTTTAAAGAGTCCAGCTATTCATAAGGAGCTGTGAGGTGTGCTTAAGAGGTAACTCCACAAACCGCTGATTTTCTCTTGAAAACATGAGTATCCAGCTGTAAGCGGAGGCGAAACAAAAGCTGACACAGCTACTCTCTTAGGTTTCATGTCTTTTCTCTAAGTTACAGTAAAATTGTCAAACAGATTTAGTCATTATGGTCAAAAGGAATTCTCCAGTGGTTTGAAGTAGTTACGGAGCCCAGCAAAGGCTAGCATTGCAGTTAGAAACTTCAACAACTTCTAAAGAACAGAGGATAGACACCCGTCATGAGAAAGAGGTTGGTTAAAAATGAGAAAGAGGTTGGTTAAAAAGTGTTCTCCAACAACGGAAATGAACCTAAATCCCTAACCTGACGAAGTTCCAGAAACCCTCAGGCCAAAGATAAAAACACTGATCAAAAGTCTGGGCGTGTTAAGCTTGGGGTAGGGGAAGAAAATACCAAGCAAAATGTCAAAGGCTAACATTTCCTCACTGCCATGCAGGAGTCTGAAAGAGATGGATGAACAGAGACACCCCACCCCCCACCCCAACCCCAGCTCGCCCACCCATCTCCGCTTTCCTGTGCCACGTGTCACTCACTCCACTTCGAGGAGAAAACTTAAAAAAACAAAAAAACAAATAAACAAAGAATCCACTTGAGTGCCTCTTAAGCCCGAGGATAACTCCAGGCTGAACAAGGTCCAGAGTCAACGTCTAGCCTTTCCAACTCTATCAGATCTAAGTTTTCGGTAAAAATTCCCCAGTGAAACCTGAGAACTTGATACAGCATTCTTGCATGGGGGTGGCTTTTGAAAAATTAAACAAAGCGCATGTTTGCAAGAAGGCGAAAACAGACTTTGCCTTGACAGTTCATAAAAAGGGGGTGGGGGTGGTGGGTGGTCTACACGAACTCCCCTCTCTGGCCCTTCATCAAAGATGTCCGCGCCTGGGGGGAGGGAGAAACAGAGGCGGGCATCTACGGGAGGTGGTGAAACTTGGGAGTCTGTCACCGCAGCCTGCCAGGGCTCGGCGCGGCGCCGGGAGGGACACGCGGGTGCCCCACGGAATCCCGGGGCGGCCCCCACTCACCTCGCCAACTTCTCCAGGCTCGCTGCGCTGCGGCGGCCCGCGCGTGGGCGCGGGGGTCGGCGCCGCGGGGCGCCGGGAGCGGCCGGGGCCGGGCGGCGCGCGGGGGCCGGGGCGAGGCGGCGCTGCGGGGCGGACGCGGGGCGCGCGGGCGGCGCGGGGGGCTCGGCGCGGCCGGCGCGCAGAGACAGCAGCGCGAGCAGCAGCGCGGCCAGGGCGAGCAAGAGCAGCGCCGCCGCTTTGCTGCGGAGCTTCATGACGCGGGGCGGCGGCGGCCCCAGGGCAGCGCGGCCCCTGCGCGCATCGCTGCGCGCCTGGTGGCGGCGAGGCGAGCGCAGCGGCGCCGGCAACGGCCTCCTCCGCGCGTCCGCGGGGGACTGGGACCCTGGCGGCCGGCGGGCGGTGGGGGAGGAGGAGGGGAGGCGGGAGCGGGGCTCCAGGAGGGGCGGCCCGCGCCTACCGTACTGTCTGGAGTAGACGCCCGTCCCCTGACCGGCCGGCCGCCCCCCGCCGCCGCCGCCGCCGCCCCCGAGCTCTGGTTTCAGGTGGGACCGCCTCGGACCCCCTCGCTTCCTCCTCGTGCACTCACTCGCTCGCTCCCTTTACGCATTCAGCCCGTGCGCTCGCCGGCTCATTCACCCACACATTCGCTTACCCCGCTGTGCCCAGCCATCCCTCCCTCGTTCATTTTACCCATCTGCGACGTACTCAGGCACGTGGACTCTTTCACGCAGGAGAAGATATTTCTGGCCTCCTGTCCGGTGTAGGGCCGGGCACGTGACGGTGCCTAGCTGTTCAATACATTCATTCCGGTTCTAAAGAAACTACAGAGTTAATTTCAAACTCAAGAATTGAAATCTGACTCTGGTACTTGTTGACTCTGGCTGGATCACCCTGTGCAAGTTGTAAAATTTTCCTTAAACCTTAATTTTCTGCCCTTCAAAATGGGAAGACGGGTCTCCCCTGAGGGTTTTTGTGTACAGCTGTTAAATAATGTTCGCTTCCCAGTAAAATCCAAATCAGAACAAAACGGAAATGAAAACTCGAGAATTCTGATTCTTAGAGAACCTATGTAACATTTTGGTGACTGTAAACCTTTACAGACTACACAGCCTCCTCTTTTACCCACAAAAGAGGGTTTTTTTTGTGGTGATTTTGAACCAAAAGCCTTGCCTATATTGGTCCAACAACTCCACCTAAACTAAACAAGCTCGGGACCATTAAGTCCACTTTAACTCAGAGCACTCCTACAGGACAGAGTAGAACTGCCCCTGGGGGCTTTCAAGTTCTTTGTAAGAGTAGAAAGTCTCATCTTTCATCCACAGATTGGCTGATGCGTTTGAACTGCCAACCTTTGGATTAATAGCCTGATACATAACCACTTTACCACCATTGCTCCTACAGCCCTACCAGGTTCCTTCAAATCAAACAAAAAGTTAAAATGTAAAATTTACCTACCAAAAACATAATTGTCATTTGCCCATTCCTCCCTGTATGCATTGCCCACAGTGATGACATAAGCAAGTTGACCTTCCCTTTGTTATTGGTGGGCTCATTCCCTTTGTGTTTCTTGCAGATTGTACCACCTGCAAATGTGTGAGGAGGAGGGAACTGTTCTACACAGTTACTGCCCAAGTGATCGAGTTATTCCTTCTCTTGCCCACTTCCAACCCCTAAACTCAAATAAGTTTTTTAAAAACCCTATAAATGAAGTCCTATTGCTCTTTGCGTACTAGCCTTCGATGATTCTTCATGGCTCCCTATTCAAAGCCTGAAATCCTTCTCCTGGGCTCTAACTCCCACATGACCTGGCACTTACCCAATTTCTAACCTCAGTGGTCCTGGAATTGACTCCAATCCCACTCCACTGGTCCCCAGGTAGGCCTCTGGCTCTTACTTTCCTCTGTGCCTTTGCACTGGCTGCTCCATGTACCTGTTGATTCCAAGGAATAGAAGATACTTCCAGATTTATGTTTTCAGCCTAAAGCCACCTCCTTGGAAAAGTTTCTCACCTCTCTAAAAGACTATTCCCTTCTGATTGATGTTGTTATTGAGTACCTTTGAGTATATTCCGACTCATATGGACCCCGTATAACCAACTCTGGAGAAGACTACCAGGTGTTTTTTTTATGGGATTTCTAGTTGCATTTGAACTGCCCACCTTTCAGTTAACAGCAATTGCACCACTAGGGTTCCTTTGTCCTTTGTTTGCTGGTTTAATTTCCTGTACTGCACTGATTGCAAATAATCTGTGTGAGTGTGTGCACAAATGTGTGCATGAGGATTGGTGGATATATTTGCAAACACACATATATATGTGACCACACAAATACGTCTTTTTTTTGGGGGGGGGAGGGCATCACTGCCCTCAGGTGATGGGAGTAGGAGGCCCAGGCTTTGCTCCGTGGACCTGGAATCAAAGGGCCATCCCAGTGGGCCGCAGTCCTGCGCACAACCACTACGCCACCAGGGCTCAGCCGTAAATACGTCTTTTTATTAGCATTACCTTTAAGCACAGAAAAGTGTATACCCCCCTCAAAGGGGAAGAACAAGAGAAATGTGGGTGAAGGGAAACAGGAGCCAGTGTAAGATATGAAAATAATTACAACATTACTTATGAAGGGATTACGGGAATGGGAGGGTGGGGGAAAGGTAGGAAAATAGAGGAGCTAATACCAAGGTCTCAAGCAGAAAGAAAATGTTTAGAAAATAAATGATGGCAGCACATGTACAAATGTGCTTGATACAATTAATGTATGGATTGCTATAAGAGCTGTAAGAGTTCTCAATAAAGTGATTTTTAAAAGAAAAAAAGGTATATAATTTTAAATACACTGCTTAGTATATCTCAAAGATCAAGAGATAGAGAATTGCCAATATCTTACAATAATTTCTATGCTTCCTTCCAGTGACTACCTCCAAGGATAACCATTCTTTGATTTCTACAACCAGAGATTAATTTTGCCTGCTTTTGAATTTGATATAAATAGAACCATATCATATGAATGTTTTCATTCAGCATTTTGTCTGTGAGGTTCATTTATGTTTTTCCATGTATCATCAGATTTGTTCATTTGTTTGGTTTAATAGTATTCTTGTTTTGCTTTTTATAAAATCATTTTATTGGGGCTCATACAATGCTTATCACAATGCATACATACATCCATTGTGTCAAACACATTTGTACACTTGTTGCCATCATTATTCTCAAAACATTTGCTTTCTACTTGAGCCTTTGGTTTTAGCCCTCATTTCCCCCCTCCATCCTAGCCCCCCTCTCTTATGACCCTTGATAACGTATAAATTATTATTATTTTGTAATGTCTTGTAGTGTCTGACTTCTACCTTTACCCACTTTTCTGTTGTCCATCTGTCAGGAAGGGGGTTATAAACAGACCCTTATGATGGGTTCCCCCTTTCTACCCAACCTTCCCTCCACCCTCCTGGTATTCCTACTCTGACCATTGGTCCTGAGAAGTTCAGCTGTCCTGGATTTCCTGTGTTTCCAATTCCTATCTGTACCAGCATACATGCTCTAGTCAGATTTGTAGGGTAGAATTGGAATTATAATAGTTGGGGTGAGGAAGCATTTATAAACTAGAGGAAGGTTGTATGTTTCATCATTCCTACACTGGACCCTGACTGACTCATTTCCACCCTGCGACCCTTGTAAGGAGATGTCTAGTTCCCTAGAGAACCCCAACTCTGAACTCCTCTTCATTCACAATGATATGATTTTTTGTTCTTTGATGCCTGGTCCCTGATCCCATCGACACTTTTCGATCACACTAACTGGTGTGCTTCTTCCTGTGGGTTTTGTTGCTTTTCAGCTTGTTTATCTTCAAGCCTTTGAGACCCCCAACACAATATCTTTTGATAGCCGAGCACCATCAGCTTTCTTCTCATTTGCTTATGCACCCACTTTGTCTTCAGTGATCATATAGGGAAGGTGAGCATCATGGAATGCCAGTTTAATAGAGCAAAGTGTTCTTGCATTGAGGGAGTACTTGAATACAGTCCCAATGTCTATCTGCTAACTTAATACTGTCTTTAAATATATGCACATAGATCTTTTCCCATCATCAGATGTGTATATGCCTGTATTTAGACTTCTAGAAGTGCCCCTTGCCTTCTAATTCTTTCTATTTCCTTTTACTTTCCTCTCGCCCAACTATCATGCTCAGCCTTCATTTGAGTTTCAATAATTCCCCTGGGTTATATAGCCATTGATCAAGCCCTATAGGCCTCTTACAGCCTCCTTGCCACCAGTTTTTGGATCACTTGCTGTGGCCTTATCCCTGAGTTTGGTAATACCACTTCTTTTCCCATACCTTTCCCTTTCCCATGTCACCCCAGAATCATTCCCGTTTTTGTCTCCCATTGTTGTCTCCTTGTTTATCCCACCTTTCTTACCTAGATAGACCTGCGAAGATAATAAAATGCACAAAAACAAGGGAGAGTCAAACAAAGCAACAAAGGAAAATAAAGAAATAACAAACCAATAGCAAAAAAGAAAAGCCTGTAAATAGTTCAAGGACTGTTTGTTCACTTTTAGGAGTGTCTTCCAGTGGAGTCTGATGGGGTGCCATGCTCTGACTTCAAAGTCTATTTCTGGTATTCCCTCGGGACTTCCTGCTCTGCTGCCCTCACTGCTCAGTTGCACGCCATTAGTGTTTTGCCTGCATGTGGTGGGGTCAGATTGGGCACAGTTCCCACACTGTGTCTCCAGTATTATCCCCTGTAGGACTATGGGTCAGTGTGGGATGTCTTGTCTCATCGTGGGGCAAAACATATGGTCCTCTCTGTGCATTGGCTGCTGTGAGCAGAAATATCGTCCTCAAGGCTTGCTGGGCCTGGATATGTGCTCCACTCTCTCTTCCTCCCCCTTCATTTGCTCCCCTGTGCTCTGATCAGACATGTCCCTCTCCTTGAGTGCTGTCCTTTGAAGAAAATTCTTCTGTGGGGTGGGGTAGCTATCCACTAAGTTGAGTTTGGGGCTGAACTCTCAGACTTCTCTACTGGTTTCCTGCATTCACATCCTGTAGCACCAGGTTGAAGCCTGGTCCTTCTTTCCCTGTGGAGAGATAAACAACCCTTGGGTTGGTTGGTGCCTCGTTTTCCCGCTACCCAGTTCTTTTTCTTTTTTCCCACTCCTTTAGAGTTGGCTACCACATATATCCCTGGAGTTGGTTTGGCCCCTGCCATACTACCTGAACCTCACCCCAGAAATGTTTGTATACAGTAGCTTTTTCCCTATGCCCCTTTGCATTTTTTCTTTTTAAGCTTACCTTAGCAGACTCATATTGTGCCTGTCCTTTTGTGCTTGTGTAACTTCAGCTCTTCCCATGTGGTGACGTGCTTCATGCGTTCATCACTGCTTTTTAGGGCTGTGTAGTACTCCATTGTATGTGTGCACCACGGTTTTTTGATCCATTCATCTGTTGTTGAAAATTTAGGTTGTTTCCAACTCCTTACAATTGTGAACTGTGCCGTGATGAACACTGGAGCACAGATGTCTGCCTGTAGTTTGTTTCTCATCTTTTCTTAGTATATGTCCAATAGAAGGATTGCTGGGTTGTATGGTAGCTCAATTTCCAACTTTTTCAGATATTGCCAAGTCAATTTCATTATGGTTATTCACACCTACAGGTTCACCAGCGGTGGAAGAAAGTTCCTATCTCTCCACTTGTTGTTTTTCTAAGTTTTTGAATTGGGCTATCTTTGAGGGTGTTAGGTGGTATCTCATTGTTTTAATTTGCATTTCTCTTATAGCTCACGATCAGGAAAATTTTCTCACCATTTTATTGGCCATTAGGATTTCTATCTTTGTATAACTTCTGTTCAGGTCCTTTGCTGATTTCCTCAGTGGTCAATTTCTTTTTGGATGCTAAGATAGTATTGTAGATATTAGTGATAAGACCTTCATCTGATGTGTCATTGCTAAAAATGCAATCCATGGGTGCTCTTTTTACTCTTTTAGTGAATTCTTTCCATGTGCATAGTTTTTTTACCTTCAGTATATGCTACTTGTCAATTTGTGACTCATCTGTATTTGTGTCCTTCCTTTTTTATGATAGCCTATGTATTCCCTGCGCCTAAGTTCTCGGATTGTTCCCAATTCCCTCATTGATAGCCCTAATAGTTTGAGATTTTACATGAGGTCTTTGATCCACTTTGAGTTTATTCTTGTGCATGGAGTGAGGTAAGAGTTTTGCTTCATTTTCTGCAGGTAGATATCCATTTTTTTCTAGCACCACTTGTTGAAGAGGGCATCTGCTTTCCATTTGATTTTTTTGGACTTTTATTAAAAATCATTTTTCTGTATGCTGATGACTTTTTTCCTGAGTTTTCAGATCTTTACCAGTGGTATCATTATACCAATGCCATGTGGTTTTGACCACTCTGCCTGTATAATAAGTGCTAAAGTAATGTAAAACAAGCCCTCTTCTTGAGGAGTTCTTCTTCTTGAGGAGTTCTCTGCTAATTTGGGGTTTCTTTCCTGTCTATATGAAGTTGGCAATCAGTTTTTCAATTTCTGTGAAGAAAAATGAGAGCAATTGTACTGGGATTGCATTAAACTTTTATAGTGCCTTGGGCAGAACCGACATTTTTACTCGATTGAGTCTTCCAATCCATGAGCATGGGATATTGTTCCATTTGTTGAGGTCACTCTTGGTCTCTTTTAATAGTGCTCTGTAGTTTTTCTCATAAAAATCTTCTTTTTTTAAGTCAGATATATCCCTGTGTATTTCAATATGTGCCTGACTATTGTGAAGGGTATGACCTTTATGATGTCTTCTTCTGTGGTTTCATCTGATGGGTATAGCAGTCCGATAGACTGCTGTTTGTTGATCTTGTATCCTGCCACTCTGTCATACTCCTCTATAGCTTCCAGTACTCCCCTTGTGGAGCTTTTGGGATTTTCCACATATAAAATCATATGATCTGCAAATAATGATAGTTTCACCTCTTCCTTCCCCAAGACCTTTGACGTCTTTTCTTTGCCTTATGCTGTAAGCTAAAACCTCCAATATGATGTTAAAATAAAAGTGGGGACAGAGAGCATCCTTGTGTGGTCCCCCTTTTCCTGATCATATTATCTTGCCTGCTAGGTAAGTATTGTGCTTCCTTTTATTTCAGTGGAATTGTGTTTGTCTTTTTTTCATTTACTGCCATGTTGGCTGTGTGTTTTTCAT